>VYZS01084646.1:2921-31399 GCA_013400695.1 Neodrepanis coruscans | reverse complement strand
TTATTTCTTCGCATTAAATTTGAAAATAATCTGATTTTTTTTTACATAACATTATTTTTTTTCCACTTTTAATAATAAAGTTTCTTTTAAAAAACAAAAAGTCTAACTGTAAAAAATATGCTCAACATTGTTCTGTGCGAATGTGTGAATGAGGAACTACCAGGACATAGCTCAGCAAGTCTACTGTTGAGTGTTTTTCAATAAGGAAAACATACCAGGTTTCCCTTCACATAGGGTTAACATCATATGAATGGCTCTTTAGGACAAAGTGTAGCTGATTTCATTTACTGCAACTTTTGTCATCTGTTGATTTTTCCATTGGCCATATGCAGTAAGTTTTTTCAGCTGTTCACGTCCTTCTCTAGAACACCTTTATTAAAGGACTGAAAATAGTGGCTTTTCCCTATGACAGTAAAATCGTCATTTATTAACCTACAGCAACTAAATCACTCTTTCAAGGAATACGGCCAGAATTTAGTAACATAAAGAACTCCTGCAAAGGAAAATTCAATGGCAGTATGATTCTATCTGCTGTTAACAAATACAGATACTTTCACAGTACCATTTTATATGTTTAGAGAGACTATATAAGGCAACTGTCTGTTAGAATTTACCACTGACCTGATGAACAACCTTGAACCAGATGCCTTGCCCTCCACCTTGAAACTGTCTACCTCTCTACCTTGTCAATATTTGTCTGTTTAGTTTGTTAAAATGATGTACATTTTGTCTTGAATCCCTTTCCACAGCATATCACATTATAATGCAATGGATTTTTTTGGTCAAACTTTTTTTTTTTTTTTAACTGGACATTCTGGGAAGTGGATTTGTATTTGCTTTTGAATTACGGCTTTCTCAAGACTAAACATATGATAAATCAAAACACAGCTTACCAAAAAAAGGAATAATTTCAATGGAATGTAAATACTCTTTCATCTGCAACAGATCTGTGCAGCCAGAAAACTTTAGTATCATTCTTTTGGGCCTGTAACCCAGGCTCCAGGCACACAGTGACAGAAAATTTACTAATCAGCTGCACAGTGAGGCATGTTCTTTGCAGTGTTTCCATGTGCCTGCTAGCACATATGAAAATTCGCTGTACCAAATGAGATGGGTTAAAGAAAGACTTACTGGGTGAGTTTAGTTTAGTGAGTCAGTGTACCTCTTAGGAATGCTCTGCATGAGATACCCAGGGCAGAAAATGCATTTGCTATAGTGCAGTTGCCCCAGAGTGATAGCAGGATATACATGAAAATTCAGTTTGCCAACTTGTTACAGGACAAAGCTTCCAGCTCCTCTTGATTCTGGCCTTTCCTTCAGTTTTGGTTACTCTAATGTCTATGGGAAATGTCACAGCTGGCATCTGGAAGTGCTGAGTAAACAAATTTGGTTGAAGCAGGAGCAAAATGGGAGCAATGAGAGAACTCTGTGTCTTGAACCAGCCTTCTAAGAGCTTTCTTTGACCAGATCAGGTGTACAGCCTGAAGAAACATTAGATTACCTCACTGGGTCTCCCAGTTAACAATGGTCTCTTAACCCAGTTATGCTCTATTGCTCAGTATATCCTTTATACTAAGGGTTGACTACCACTTCTGAAAGGATGGCCAACCAAGCACCTTCCAGGTGTCCAGTGTTGGCTACATTTTCAAGAGGCATATGCTCTACCTTGGTAGTTTGATCATTCAAAGTGTTAAATGCTACTTATTTATATTAGCAATACGTGTGAATTCAGGCATTAATTTCTGTTAGACTAAATGGGGACTTAAATGGGTTCTTTGGGATTCATCATCGAATCTTCAGTCTAATCTCCATGCCATTTGTTAGTCTACATCTTATTAAAGAATCTTAATGAGTCACATTATTTTCTGGTGCATAGACTTCACATGAATTTTAAGATTTTTTTCAGATTCTAAATTTCCAATTTAAAAGTGTATGCACAGGACCTGAACATATTTTCCCATCATTAATCTTTTCAGTGTGCTGGGACGTATCACCTCTTTGGCTCATCTAATGACAAAGTTGAAATTAGATTCCTCCTGGCATTGCATTGGAAGGTCTTGATTAATTTCTCTTCGTTTTCTACCCTTGAATCCTCTTCTGAGTCCCTAGCTTCCAAGGTGTTGTCTCTCATCGTGCAGATGTATCCTTCCCACTTCTTGAATGTAAACAAGTTGTGAAACAGTGGATCCAAACAAGTAAGCAGTTGAGTGACTTATTCTTATCATCAAATGAACTACGTAAAAAAATGCCTTCTTTGGAGTATTAGAGAAAAATCTTCATTGCATAAACACACTTTGGATCAAAACACTGAAATACAAATATTTTTAGATATTTGTAGATTCTCCTCTGGCATCTTATCTCTGGATTCCAAAGGAGGTGTGGAGGTGATTAATAAGCATATGGAACATTGCAAAGGCCAAATAATTAAACATTTAAAGGACTCTCAGACTAAAACCATAATCTCTTGTATTTTATGCACAGTTCAGGGATGAAAAACAAATAAGATTTTGTTGATTTTCAAGCTATATATTTTCTTTCCACTTCTCTCCCTCACTGATTTGATCAAATTTAACTGAGTTGACACATGAACAGTCATGTGACAGTCATGGTTGAAACATGCAAATTCAAGAAGTGGTTGTAGACAAAGAGAAATGGAACATTACTTTTTAAAAAAAAATCCCAGACATCCCAGAAAGCAGTCAAATATTTATGCAAAATGAGTGTAGCTTTATATACTGGCACTGAACAACACAATGCTCAGTCTCACACAATACTGTCATTCATGTGCGTACATACTGCCACAGGCAAAAGTCCCACACAACGTATTTTTATACAATTGCTAGCATATTTCATTACAAGTTGTTTTTTTAATTCCCTTAAGCAGGGTATTCTCATGATAGAGACATGTTGTCTCCCCAGAGTTTCCTAAAAGAAAGAAGAGTTGCAATATAGAAATGAGAGAAAATTATGGACTAAAACATGACATTTCAGTTGTAAATAGCATTAGCAAAGAATATTATTATAGCAATAAAAAAGGAGATGGAAAGAAACTTTTTCTTTCCTTAAGAGAATTCAGAATATACTATTTTGTGTTCTCAGGGCTATCATGTAAAGAGAAAATCAATTAAAAATACAATGCAAAGTAGAAGAATTGCTAGTATTAAATTTATGATACACGGCACATTAGGACTTTGAAAAGTATAAATAAGAACCAGAGCAAACCTCTGCAACTGAAACACAGAGCAGAATGCCTTCAAGAAGCAAATATCTGAAATTACAGAATCACAGAATTGATTAGGTTGGAAAAGACCTTTAAGATCATCAAGTCCAACCTATTACTTAACACCATCGCATCAACTAAACCACAGCACCAAGTATGATATCCAGTCTTTTCTTAAACACTTCCAAGGATGGTGATTCCATCACCTGCCTGGGCAGCCCATTCCAATGACCAATCACTCCTTCTGTAAATCATTTTACCTGCCCAAGTAACAAGTGATATGATGAGAGGAAATGGCCTCAAGTTGCGCCAGCACAAGTTTAAATTGAATATTAGGAAAAATTTCTTCACTGGAAGTGTAGTCAAGCATTAGAACCAGCTACCCAGGGAAGTGGTAAAGTCACCACCCCTGGAGGTATTTAAAAGATGTGTAAATGTCACGCTTAGGGATATGGTTCAGTGGTAGACTTGGCAGTGCCAGGTTAATGGTTGGACTCGATGATGTTAAGGGTCTTTTCCAACTTAAATGATTCTACCTCAAAAGAATATCAAAAAGAAAAACTTCCACGGACTAAAAATTTGGGGAAGGTTAAAGAAAAGAATATGAAATGCTTCACTTTAGTTGTCTTGAATGTAGTTGTTATGCAGAAGCCATGGCTGAACACATAGCAATGGTATGAGTGAGTTGAATCCTGGATTGTGGGCTTTCTATTAAACTGAATCCCTGTGCACATCTTGCGTAGCCTTTCCAGGACAGTGTTATTGCCTGGCCTCAATGTTCCTTGTTGCAGCACCTGGAAGTTCTCTGGGTGAAGAAGGAATCAGATATGCTAGAGAATTACACTTTCCCCATTTTACCCTCTCAAACTGGACTGCTCCTCTTCATTCAGCATGGATAAGAAATCAGAAATATGGAAGTATTGTCTATATGGTTATTTCCTGTATAAATGGACTTAAAATTTCCTGAGGAAAAAAAAATTGTCTATGAAACATCTAGTGAGGAACCAGCTGTTTGTTGTTCTCTGGGATACCAGAGAACGAAATGATAAAAGCTGCACATAGGACAGTCTGTGTTGTAAGTGAATAAAACATTTTTTTTTAATTCCTCTGTGAGGACTTTTCTGTGAAATGCAGGTGTCCTTTCCAATGAAACTTTATAAAGTGGAAGAACTTACACCATTTATTATCACAGGCACAGCATTAGCATAGAACACTTTTCACACTGTGGATCTTGTTCAAATATCTGTTGCTTTGCAACATCAGCTCTCTGACCACCTTATACTACTTGTGCACCTTGACATGTATTTCCTATGTACACTATACTCCAGCATGCTAAACATCCTATACCATGCATCCTCTTCCCCTTTGCAGGATGGTTAAGATTTTTCTTCTTTCCTCTGTCTAACAGAGTAGCTAAAAATTCTGCTTAAAATCCAGAAATCTGTATGAAAACACCAGGGCTTTATTAGAAGGGACACTCTAAAGTATTTTAAAGTGAACTCCCTTTACAGTTTTTTTGTCAGATCATTTTTCTCTGATATTTTTCCCAGTGGTTCACAGATACTTGTTTTTTGCGGAGCCGGTTTGTTTTGTTAAATTACAGGGCTTTCACATAGATTTCAGTGTTATTATGAAGCATGGAATAGATAGTATTTAAACAAGCCTGCTCCTGTAACTTCATGCCTTTTAAATACACTACTCCTCTTTTATATCCTCTTTAATCATTTCTGATACATCATTATTGAACATACCATACTTTACATTCCTCATGTAGTGACATAGGACAATAACAACAATGTAAGCTAATCAAAGCTATGGGGTAAAACTCTGACCCCATTGAAGTAAAAAGGAGTTTTGCATCTTACTTCAATAGAGTAAGTATTTACCCTAGGGCCCCTTCTTTCCCCCTAAGTCTCCCCAGCTGTTTGTGCAAAAAGTCCTGGAGAATATCAGGTCTGGGAGAGCCAATTAGCCAGAGACAGCCATATACCAAAGCTTCCTCCTGCTGATGTGGAGTGGGCAGCACTATGCCTTCAGGCAACAGGCCCAGGCTGGATGATGTCCAAGGTGGGATGGAACTGTGGCTCCAAATGGCAGCCACTGTGAGAAGAAGGTAAAGGTGGAGGATGCAACTGGGCACAAAGCTACATGTAAGTCCTTGATGATGAGGGGAAAGGGCCTGAAGCTGTGTTGCAAGGGCAAGTGATCCGAGCTCTTGAAAGCCAAATGTTTCCCTAATTGCTATTTAAAATGACTGCTCCCGACTAAGGGTGCCAAATCTTCCCCACTGGGTGGGCCACAAGTGTGCCCTACAGGTGCCACCAAGTGGCAGTATGTGATGGCACAACCCCTGGGAAGGACCAGATGTCCTACATACAGAGGACACATGATCTTTTGCTTTTATTTTCTACTTTCCCAGGGGCTTCCCAACACAGGGCAGAGTAGGTTGCTGGCTGAAGTAATTACAGCAGTGAGTAGTATCCCTTTCCTAGTTCCCATGGGGTCCCTCGGCCACTCTGAACTTATTTTACAGATGTGTGCTTTCCACATAGCAGGAAAAAGGGTCCCAGGCAGCGCTAGAGTCGTGGTCCATCCCATCTCCATCTCTGCATGACAGGAATGAGGCGCCACATAGGATCTCTAATCAACAACACCACTGGGCCATGGTCTGTGAAGCTTTAAAATGTGACCCACAGAGACAGGTGCTCACATGTTCAGACTGTCTAAGGTGCTTGCTTCTGGGAGGGCTGTGGAGTGGTCTTAGTAGCCCAGCGGGGCTAGTTGTTGCAAGTGTAGAGCTAGGTTTTGAAGAATGTAAGTCTATTCTTTATATGAAGTACTGAATGAAGACTATATTTCTCCTTGATGTACTTTGTTTCAATGGAAAAGATTTTGGTATGCTCTGGCCTTAATAAATATTGGACATTACATTACAGATCATGGAGACACCAACAAAATGGGAGGATCATAAGACAATTACAAGCTGTTGAAAGGTGCTTTCATGGTGAAAATATTGGTACTCATAGAATACTGCACTGAGACTATTGTTCTCTGACCAGGGTTACACTTACTGTGAGACAGAACTTAGAGAAACGAAAGAATCCTTGGATATTAGATCAAGGCCTTTTGAAGGTTTTTGAGATTCTTAAGCCTTATGAAAACCTGAATCAGACATTGTTCACCTTCCAAATGACTATGTCATTGCCTGAAGGCCTCCTTGGTGCTTGAAGTTCTTTGCTATTTTCATACTTCACTTTTCACTGTGGGAATTGAATGTGAACAAACAGTGTTCACTTTGGGATTCTTGTCTTGCAAAAGAGCAGGTTCAATTCTATAATTCTATGTATTCATTTTTACAAAGAAGTCTTTTGTTCAATCTGGACACAGAAAAAGAATGAAAGCTCTTTAAACTGGTTAAAGACAGACATAGATTCTTTTATCCAGTCAATTTTGTTGTTTTAATGGTTTTTGAAAAATCTTCGCTAACTTGCCTTGAGGAACCTTAATGAAATAAAAATCAGTATACTTTTAAATACTTAAAAAGCTGCCCATGCCATGATGGCATGAACTTTTTTTGTCTCCATCCTGCAATCATTGGAGAGGATGACATAGAAGAAGAGCTCCACTGTATTCTCATCAAGCATTTGGAATTTTTTTGCTAAAATGTCTTATCAACATGGGGATATATTAGTTAGAGAGAAACTCAGATCAAGAAAGTCATCAGAATGAATGACCATAATTTACCCATGACAGTGTCATTGATGGAATGCTGGAGCACACAGGAGCATTGGATAAGCTGTATTCTGGTCCATATCAAGTGTAGAACTGTTGTCTAATAATTCCCTTACAAATACAGACCAAATAATTAGATAACAAAACAGACCTTCCATTAATTTTCTTTCTAGAGCTTTTGCTAGCTAGAAAGAACAATATTCTTTTTTATTATGATATGTTTTGTGATACAGTAAGAATTAGTTTTTCTCCTTGACAAGCACACCTGGGACACCATCAGGAGACCATGATAGATAGCAAAGGTTTATTCTAGGTAGTACAACAACAGCCTTCATTTGTGGTTGTACAGGGAATAAGACTTTTAAAAGGAGATTTCACGTGAACGCTGGTAAAAACATTTTTAGCCAACAGGGAAGAACATATCACTATTTCTCCTGTTGAAGTCACTCTTGGGTGTCTCAGCCATCTGAGGTGCAGAGCTCAGTGAACTTGCAATCTTCATCACAAGCAATGGATTCAACTGAGAGTAAGTGTAGGCAGGAACTGTCAGATCATTCTCGGTCACCTTCCACAGAATATCACCACCATACAATATACCTCATGGAATGGTCTTTTGTAGTAACAAGGTATGATGTATCGAACTGCACTATTTCTTGCCAATCTTAATTTCTGCCATGGCCTCTCCCAGCCCAGGACTGGGGCTGTGCCTCCTGCGGCAGCTCTGGGCGGCTCACGCGCCGCCCGTGCCATGCTGCTGGGGGAAAGAGGGGCCACTGAAAACCCACACGGTCGCCACTGCTGCCCCTAGCCCTCTGCTGCCGGCTCCAGGCGCGCCCTCGGCCCCCTCCGCATGGTAGGAAAAAAAACCTTTTTTTTACTTTCACTTCCTTACTCTACGACAACAAGTGTCTGCTATATATTTGCAAGTTCTCAAAGTAGGATGAATAGGTGTGTTGATGTGCTGTATTATAGAGACCAATAAGGAAAATGTAGTGCATTAGTCAAAACCCAAGTCCTTTTATGAAGTCATTTAAAAGTCGGTCCACTGGAAGCACATGGTCAATGAAACATTAATTGTTTATAGCCTGTGACTGCTCTGTCACCACTTTCCACATGGAATCTCACTACTATCAGTTGTGGTCTTCCCTTCCAAAAGTTACCTTCAAAATAAAAGTTATTATATCATATTGCATTATGGATTTGGCTTGGGGAACAGAGTGTCACATTTCTCTATTCCCTGACCACTGTAAAATATTGATCTCTTAAGATTAGTTAATATCATACTTCCTTCTTTGTTCTGACATAAGCATGGAAACCACTGTTGTTGCAAGGTTGTAAAGCCTTCAAACACATTATTATATTTTGTTCTTGTAAGATGACATCAATAGGTGTTTTTCTGATTAAGCAATGCTAGCAGCATCTTAATTTGCATACTTTGTTGGTGGCTTTTTTAATGAAAGGCTGAAATATAATAGATAGAGTCATGGAAATGTACTTGGAAATGTAAAATTTTATTTTCTTTCTTACATATTTTACACTTTTCTGATGAACACCACCCAAACCCTACTCCCCTTGATTGTTGATTAATTTGCTTCATTGGATAAGGATGGTTCTGCTGTCCTGACAGCCAGCTCCAAAACACTTGTTCTTTCCACTCTTTCTAGGTATTATAATGAAGTGCTCTGGAGTAATCTAAATTATGTAAATGCTCTTTCCTATCAACTATGCTTCTCATATACTCCCTTAGAGCAAGATTAAAACAGTGTAGAAAGTGATATTCCCTCTAAAATGCTATGCACTTAAACTGTACTTTCTCATGGCTTTTCTACTGTAATGAATTAGGTAAAGAAGAATTAACCTTGTCAGTCATCAAGTCAGTTTCCATGACACACAGGGCTCTAACTAATATAAAAATAACAAGAGAGCCCCAATGCAGTCACCCTCCACTGATTCCTGCATACAGTATGTAAAGTACTTTGGGGTGCTCTAAGGAGATAGAACCAATATAAAAGTGAAGCAATAGTTGGCTAAGAAAAGTCTTTTTGCCTAGAAGCAAAGGGCAAGGGAAAGTATTCTCAGGCAAAAAAAAAAAAAAAGTTTTTATGTTCAAACTCATGGATGGTGGGGGAAGGTGAGCACAGACCTCAGACATAGATGTGAAACACTGAGCTGATAAGTAGCGTGCGTGGCCTGAGCAGGAGTTTGAGGGAAGGACATGGGCTGCTTTAGTGTGAAGAAGAGGAAAAGTGTGAGACCAGAAAAATGGAGTGAATTCAAAGGGATAGATCACATGGAATGAGATGTGGAAACTGAGTCCATGCAGTGGTAAACCAGCCTGAACCCCAGAGAACATTTGCAAGGTCTGTTCTGGCTAATTTAGTCTGGTAAAGGCAGATGATAAACCATGCGTTTCTGAAAATATAGTATCTGCCTTTCTGCTGATATAAGACCCTCAGAATATTCTCTGCATTAGAAAAGAGAATAATTCTAATTTTTTTATGTACCTTACCTTTTTCCCTCTTGCCTGATCATTTACTCAAAGACCTGACCATTTACTAGCCCCAGTTGTTATCCCAGTGCCCTGTTGGCCTGTTCCCAAACAAAGGGTGGGATGAATGCAGAATGCAGCACTCTGTATGTTTTTGATGATACTCTTGAAGTGGAGTAAGACTAACTTCTTCTCAGATTGGGAAAATGAAAAAAAGAGGAAGATCTGTTAAATATGAATATGCATGTTGTGGGCATGGGTGTCTCTCAAAAATTTTTCCCAAGACCTTGGCAGCCCGGGACTGGGGTGGGAGTGCCAGGAATGGTGGGTGGGAGGGTGCAGGACCTGGGGTGGTCATGGCCACCTGCAGCAGTGGCATACCCTTCTGGGAGGGTGCCCGTGGTACCCCTGCTGCTGCAGTTTTCCTCTCCCTGCGAATTATGCAGCAGAAAGCACCACTGGGCTGGGTTGGAGCCCAGGTGATAGCAGAAATGGTGGTGGCAGGCAGTGCCTGAGCTCAGTAGTGGTGTTGTCATGGGACTGGCAGCCCAGGTCCTGGCAGCGGCAGCTGAGATGGGAAACAGCTGAGCTGGGATTGTGTCAGGTGCTGGGCAAGGGAGTTGTGCTGGGCCGTGCTAGGGGCGTTTTTTGTTTTCTTTTCAACTTGGCCACAGCCATGCATGCTGCCGGGGCCCTGCCATGTGGCCAGTGCCACCCACTTGGACTGGGGTAGGGTGAGCCGAGGGACTCATGGGAGCTTCTGCCACACAGTGGTTCTCAGGAAAACAGAAGCAGAAGCAGAAAATGCTTTAAAAAGGTGAGTTTGCCCAATCTCTGCCCACTTTGGACTTGGCAACTCCAGTGTGAGAGCAGGTGCTGCTTTAGTCAGTGACCAGTGAGCAGAACAGCTTCTTCCCTCACAACCCTCGGATCTTCTCTGCTGGCTTTTTGGTGTGAATAGCATGAACAGCAACAGTGCACAGTGCCTCCAGGAAAAAACGCTGATCACCGAAGTTTCCTCCCTGGTCTTGCAAGTGGCAAGTCTGCCATTTTCATCATAGCAGCTGCGCTCCTGAGCCTGAACTGAGAGTTTTGGACAAAAAGACAGTTTTCTTTCTTTTGTTGTTGTTGGGGTTTTTTTAATTACTGCTGTTCCGTGTTCATATATATATATATATAGTTAACAACATATTTTTCATTAAAGAGCTGTTTCTCCTTTCCCCATATATTTATACTCTCCTTGTTTTGCTCTGAGGTTTAAAATTGCATATTTGTCTTTAGACCAAGACAATGCAACAGCATGCAAGGGGCATTGTGTTAGAGACACTTTCACAACCTGGCCCATGCTGCTGCTGAGCAGTCAGCACACATAGCAGTTGAGATAACAAATCAGAAATGCCATCCCACGGTTCAATTGGGCACAATGTGTCTGGTATGAATTCAGGAACCTCTGCATCATACCTTGTTGCCTGGTAAAGACAGGACCATGGCTCACTGGTTACCAGTAGCTCTACCAGAAGCTCCACCAGTACAGTTCAGTGACACATTTGCTTTAAAAACTCAGATGAGATCCTCATTAGTCAGGCTGTTCCTGGAGTAACTCGCTGAAAACTATTCCCGCAGCACACGTAGCAGAGAAGACAGATTCTCTGAAGCAAGAGCTGAGGTTTTTGTATTTTTTCAAAACAAGCAAACCAC
Organism: Neodrepanis coruscans; assembly: GCA_013400695.1. Classification (NCBI taxonomy): domain Eukaryota; kingdom Metazoa; phylum Chordata; class Aves; order Passeriformes; family Philepittidae; genus Neodrepanis; species Neodrepanis coruscans. The sequence goes on along the minus strand of VYZS01084646.1, from coordinate 20,261 downwards.
AATTTCCAAACTGTAAGGGTTGTGACATTATCAAACTTTCTTCTCCACCTCAGACTTTGTGTTTTGAATTGACTATGTTCCCGCTTGGTAATTCTAAAAAAATTACGCTCCTTAGGCTTTGCAAAATTCACTGACTCCTGTCACCTTCTCTAGAGCTCTGTTGTCACAGGATGTTCTCCAAATTGGAGATAAAGTGTGACGCTATAACCATTACATTATCAATAGTAACTAGCTATTTCAGTTTTGTAATGTTATTTCCTTGCCACATCAAGTTAATGGAGAAAGGACATCCTGAACACTCTGAATGGGAGCTATGGGGGTAACATCCCTTTCTCTTAGAAGCTTTTTCTTATAAAAATTTCAGTGCAACTCAAACTTCTAGTAATGCACAGAACTGACTGGCATAAACAAATGTCCCTGTAGTCAGATGGAGGGTCCAATAAGGCTCCATGTATAATTGCTTCCAAAGAAACAAAAGATGACCTGAAGGTGTGTCCTACAAAATGCATAAATTAAGTAGATTAACTTTAGTATCAGAAAGCAAATACACCACACTAACACTGGAGCACATAATGAATCCAAATATTTCTGGCAAGATTTTCTTAACTCTATCTTTCTAATAATGACTATAGCAATGAAAGGATCCATTGATGGCAGGAAAGGACATAAACTTGAGCAAAGCGGAAGCTTCAAGAATGTATTTTTTCAACGGGCTTGCCTTCCTGAGCTGTAACAGAATACCCTTATTTTCATGATATAATGTTTCCAAATTAGAAGAAAAGCATATTTCAAAATACTCTTTGTTCTTTGAATGTATGTCTGTGTAATAGCAGTAGCATTGTTATTCTGTGCCATCCCTTGCTGGCAAGCCTGTTTAAATTCCAATAACGGAAAACTATCACATTGATTTGCTTCAGATTAACCTCATCTTCTAGTCATACTACAGATATTTTCCATTACAAGAAACAAATATATGGTGATAGGTAAATGATTTTGATAAAGTCTGACAAATTTTTTAAAACAGCTGCATAGCTGCTTATTTTATTTTAGAAAAAAAACAATAACATCGCAAAGATGGCATCTGTCAAATGTCGTTGGTAATTTATCATTAGGTGTTGCCATGACTTTCTACATCTGGCTATAAAAAAAACCCCCAAAACAGTTACGCAGTGATGCCAAGAAAAATCACTCCAACAAACCCTACTCCCCTTTGCACCCTCCGTGTATTTTTTAACTCTGTGTGGTCACAACTGTGGTGGAAAACAGGCAAGTCCTGCAGGCTCATCACACACAGAATAAGGGTTCCCCCAGTTGTGTGCTAAGATTGGTGAGTCACTTATATGGTCCAGGAACAGCAGGAGACGGGGAGAAATGCAGACAGACTGGTTCCGAACTCAGCCATTGAAGACAGGGCTCTCCTCTCTCTGAGAGCAGGTGCAGAGAGCACCTGGACGCAGAAACTGGGCTGGTGAGGCAGAAGCAGCAGGAAGAGGTGGCTGCAGGTGGGAGAAGCAGCACCAGTGAGGCAGCACTGAGGCTTCTTCCAGGACAGCAGCCGAAAAACCAGTCCCTCACAGAGTCCTTCTAATGTCTAATGTCCCAAGAAAAGGGGAAAAGGCAGGCATACTCCAACCCNACAGGCAAGTCCTGCAGGCTCATCACACACAGAATAAGGGTTCCCCCAGTTGTGTGCTAAGATTGGTGAGTCACTTATATGGTCCAGGAACAGCAGGAGACGGGGAGAAATGCAGACAGACTGGTTCCGAACTCAGCCATTGAAGACAGGGCTCTCCTCTCTCTGAGAGCAGGTGCAGAGAGCACCTGGACGCAGAAACTGGGCTGGTGAGGCAGAAGCAGCAGCAAGAGGTGGCTGCAGGTGGGAGAAGCAGCACCAGTGAGGCAGCACTGAGGCTTCTTCCAGGACAGCAGCCGAAAAACCAGTCCCTCACAGAGTCCTTCTAATGTCTAATGTCCCAAGAAAAGGGGAAAAGGCAGGCATACTCCAACCCCTCCCCTGCACAGCAATCAGGGCGGGAATGTGCTAGCCTTATCTAGAGCTATTGGTTCTCCAGCCAAAAGACAATGTAGGCCCCTGCCTCCACACCTGTTGAGGAATTCTGACCTTGGCTTAGTTGGAATACCTTTTTCCCCTCCTCATTATGCCAGCGTCATAGTGGTAATGGAAAATTTTCCAAAACAGAAATCTACCCCATTACACCAATCAGTAAGAGGAGCTGAAAATAGTGAATTCACCAGCAAAACTAACATTAAGGACTGTAAATAATTTCTTTAACCAATTATAGTATGCTAGCTTCAGACTACATTAATTTTGTATCCCAGGCAGAGAGCTGCTGATTGCTTCTTTTAAATTTTTCTCTTCAAATTCAGGATCTGGGCAAAGTAAGTTATTCTGACCCTATAATGACAGTACTAGTGTCACAATGCAGAAAGCAACAAAGCATACACAGGTACACACTTGTATGGTATTTACTTTATAGTTAGCAATTATCAGAAGAGACATGAAGTCAGCAACATTTCCGGCTATTACCAGACATACCTCTTCAGTCCATTCCAACAACAATAACTTGTGCAAACGAAACTTTAGAATTCTTTTTCAGATGGTAAGCTCTGTGCTTACTTAAAATGTGCAAATGTTGCAAGTCTCTGTATATATAGAGGTACTGTGATGTGCACCGTAAGTGTGTGTTTGGCAAATAAAATACCATAACAGTTGTGTTAAATGGTAACAACACAGGGCTGCAACTTGAAGGCAGTCTTTACTCTTTTTCTACAAATTTACACTTTTAACACATATTGCTTATCAAGGGATGGGGAATGCTTGACCGGTAACAACCTCTTGTGCTTTTAACCCCTTTGGACTGAAGTGTGAAGCAAAATGTTGCATTATCTTTGTCTATGTTGGAGTCAAGTCACTGGGGAGAGACCTTGACCAAAAATGCGGTTATCAGAAAAGCCTTGAGATGTCCTCTACACTCCATAACAATTATTACTTCAGAGATGACTTTGGAACTACCAGGAAAACTTGTCAGAGAATCTGCAGATCTTGGTCTAGTATGAGAAAAACCCCCGACGTGCTCAAATGACAAACCATGTCTACACTACAGACAAAGAAAGAGCTGGTTGTTCTGTCTGGTAGTTCAATGCAGAGACTTTTAAATCTGAACCACATTGCTATCTTGTGCCTAGTTGGCCCACGTGAAAACATTCTCTGGTCTTTCCTGAACTAGACAAACGGTCCAGCTAAACACTCTAGCATCATGATTAGAACTTAATGGGACACCCTCAGAAGACAGCAGAAAGGCAGCAAGGCAGAGATGAGACCTCTGACATGGTATCTCTGAAATAGGATCTCCCTCCCTTGACAGTCCACAGGAAGGAAGTTTACCTTCTTTCCATCCTCTCTGTAGGTATCACCATCTAGCAGTACCAAATGTACAGCTCACGGGATGTAAGATTGACAGAGACATACTGCAGACCATAGTAGCTAGGAATGGGATTCCTCCTCTTGTTCCCACCATGTCTGCAAGCTCTGGGCACTGAACGAGCTTGCTCCTTCAGCTCATGAATGTCCTCTCACACATCCATGATCGTACTCTACCATCCATTTCCTTTATCCTACCTGTGTGAGGGGAGCAGTTGGAACTAAATGAGAGTGTCTATTATTTCTGCCTAGGAAGATTAAGTGCATTTTCAATGGCATTATCAGACAGTCCAGGCACAAAAGTAAGGTCAGAGCTATTCCTAGGGCCCTGTTGGCATCTACAACTGCCTGAGTTGTGCTCTAACCATATGTGACACCCACCAAGTGAATTTATTGTAGCAATCATGTTGAACATATCTCAAGGATTTCATCACGATATTTTGCTGCTTGCAATGCCAGAGAGAGAACCACAGCATGAAAAAAAATGCACAGAACTTCCCCTCTAATGAAAGAGAAATGAAAGAACAGAAAACAGGCTGAATTTCTCCAGGGTAATTTTATGTAAAAGAAAGACCAGCAACATTCTTTAAGGCCTGAAATGTCAAGCTTGTAAAAATAGTATTCTTGGGAGTTGTATTTGATCATTTGTTAAATACTGTGATATAAAATGTAGAAATCCATGTGTAATGCTTCAAATCCCTAATCTGGTTTAAAAGGTCAGTTGAAGCCTAAAAGGACTTGACATTTTCCCTTTAAAAATCTGACTTTTTGACTCAGAGCTAACAACATTTGAGCCTGAATGACCTGAAGGATAAATACAAAAGCTTATTTCAATTGAACTATTTAGAAAGCAGGAGATCTTCTAATTTGTAAGATAGCATTCAGGGAGGTTTTTCCATTAAGAACTCAATCGACTGAAAAATGATTTCCTTGGGTATTCCACAATCTTTCAATGCTTGTGTAAATTTTACACAGGAGGGGGCAGCGAGTGAGTCTGAAGATGTGTAATACAATGGGAGGAGAGCAGAAAGCCTGTTATGAAACAGAGGTAATTGGTATTTGCCTAAAAAAATATACTCTTTTCACCTCCTCCTTCACTGCTTTGGCAGAATGAGTCTTCTTCAAAATCTTTAAAGTCCAGCACAGATGAGGCTTGCAAGTACTAATGTCTTGATAAGCATGACCCCTCCAGCAACACACTTTCCCATGCCCCAGACTTCTTTGCTAGCAGTGAGCACTCCATGAGGGTTTGATGGCTGCTTTCATGGAGATATGAACTAACCACCTGCTTGGCTGTCTGGATGTGATTCCTTTCAGACCCTCTGGCTCATCTGCCTGGTGCCAGCTCCACTAGAGGTTCACTGTGGCAACTGTAAGCACAGTCCCTTTTTCCTCCTCAAGGCTCCACTGTCCTCTGATTGCCTCCCTCCCTCATGCCCTTCAGTGCAGATCTCTTTCTAGTTGCTTTGCACCCTCTCATCCTTTTTTACCAATGCCATGATGGGGAAACCAGGGATATCTGGTGGCAGTTGAGCCTCAACACTCAGGCCACTCATGCTCATGCATGTTGGCCTCACTATGCAGAGTCTTCGAAGTGCCCCGTGAAGCAAAGGATGATGGAGGGGTGACACTGTGTGATACCTCACAAAGTCCCCACAGAAACTCTCTGTTTGGGCAGGGATGGGTGCCTGCTTTTGCCAGACAATCACCATGTGGTGCCCCCCGGTGTGATGAGCAGCACTGTTGTGCCATACTGACACCTGCCAGATGGATCATACCCCTCAGTCACTTGCTGGAACAGAAATACCATTGATTTAACAGTGTTGTCGCAGGATGAATGTTTCTCAGCTTCCTTGGTGTTTGTTTTTGATAAATGCCTCAGTTTCCGCTCACATCTACCCAGCAGCTGGGGACTATTATGCTGTGACAACCTTCTATTCCATTGTCACAGTGTCAGATGCCTGAAAAGGATAATAGGTAGCTATTTCTGCTCTTTGGATGTTAAGAAATAAGTGGCATTCCTATTCCTTATTTAGTTACTTCTTAATTTTAATTAATGGCTTTAGTGATAATTACCAGATCCCTATATAGATAAAAACTGGCACTTTCTGCATGTTAATAGTAGCACAAATTTGATATTTATGAACTGCTGTTCTTCTGCAAATATAGGCATTTGGTAATCTTTATTATGATGATAAAATTCATTAGAATTTGAGAAACAACCTATTATCCCTTCTGCCCATCCTCTTCTAATTAAGTAACACAGAAAGATTTTATAAGACTCTCCTAGTCAGACTGCAGAGTATTGTTTCTCTAAGGGGGTCTCAAAATACCTTAATTTCAGTTTTAATAGACTTTGTGAAAAGACCAAAAGAAGACTGACAGTAGTGACAGAATGTATTTCAGATATTTCAGAAATTTTAGCTACACTTATTTCAGCACCTACTTGAATCTTATTTGAAAGTAGACAGGAGTTTGAGTGTAGAGTGGAGACTATAACTGTGGCAGAACATAGAGCTGTATTTACAGTGTGTTTTGTGCATGTCCGGACTATGATATAATGTCTTAGGTGTGCTCTGGTGTGGCTCTAAGAATGGCTTAATGACCTCTGCATAACACATGACCACCATTCCTATTGTCTATTGGCTGTATTAACCAAAACAATTTTTGCACTATAAAAGCAGATGAATTTGCAATAAAGAAGCTTCTCCATTTTGTCCCCTGTATAGCTCGTACATAGTCTTTCTTTCTTGGATCCTTTGGTCAATATCACCATGTACACAAGGCCTATATATGTTCCGGGCAGTTGTGTCACAGAGGGTCCTATATCCAATGCTGCCAATTTAAAAATTCCTGTTTTAAGGGATCCCTCACAACTGCCTACATATAACAATGTTAGAGTCTATAATGGGATCTGGTAGTTTGCAATAGAAGAAAACTTTTATGATAATTTATTCTTCAGAAATTTCTAACAGTATGAATGCTAGAAAATTTGTGAGGTCAGTCTCTCACATCAAAAGTTCAGTTGTATCTAAAATAAGAATCCTTTTCTAATGTGGATTTGGCCAAGAATCAAAAAATATGGGGATGGATTGGATTCAGACACATCCAAACAGTGCAGGCATTTGATGAGGTTCAGTCCAAGCTTTTAGTCCTCATCTACTCCTGATCTACATCATATTTAAAAAATTTAATATGCATTTGTAATGAAAAATGAAAAAATATAAATAATTAAAAATATAAAGAGTATTAAAATAAGTTTTTAATTTTGATCTCTTAGATATTAATATCTGGACAGAATATATTTCTTAAGTAATAGGAGTGTTTTGTTATTATGACCACAACCTTTAGGACTACATCCACAATAGGCACAGTGTGTATTATTTGATAATATCCTAAATTTCTATCCCAACTTGTCAACACACACCTGATGTTGTTACATTTTTAATGCATTTATTTACCCGACTTAACCAAGACTTACACAGATTTCCTCTGATGCTATCTTTTTAATCAGTAGAACTGTCAAAAATACTGCTGAGAACTTATTTTAAGCATTCTTATGTAATTTCATCTTATTCCTGTTCACTTTGATGCTGGAGAATACTCATATGAGCAGCACTTACAGCATAAGTAAATGTTTCAGGGAAAGCTGCAGCCTGTGCCTATCCTATCTTTGCCTTTCAGTCTTAACTAGAGCTTAATATACAAACACATCCCAGCAGAGTCTCATGCATACTCTATCACCACTGTGTTCAGCCAAGAGTGAAAGAAGCAATTTTGTGAGGTCACAGGATGGTCAATGTTCTTCTATTTGAGTTTTTCTTGGGTTCATCCAGGCAATTTTAATCTTTAAATGTTGTTCTTCTTCTTTACATAGTTAATTTCTTCTTTTAAAAATCTGACATAACTCATTTGAAGAAAGCTATGTAGGAGTTTCTTTTTCCAGGCACAGTCTGGTGTCATACAGAGGCTATGATGACACAATCACAGAAAAACTAATGAAAAAAAATATTTCTTCATGAAACAAAGGAACAAAATATTTCCTCTTGCTTAGTCCAAAATTCACTCTCATGGTTTTTGAAATTACTGAAGCTAGCTGAGGAAGTAAAATTCCCATTTGAAAAACAAAACAAAAATAAAACAAAAAAAAAAAAACCCCAAACAAACAAAAACCAAAAGAACCTCCCAAAAAAACCAAAAAACCAAAACAACAAAACACAACCAACCAAGACAAAAAAACAACCAAACAAAAAAAACCAAACAACAAACTCTCCCACTATTCTAATAAAAAATAAGCAAAAACTCAAGAACTGAAATACTTTGTCCTAAATGTAAGAATTTAAAGTTCAATATGAGTCTGCACCTGGGATTTCCTTCCCTTCTGTTCCCACCATTGTCTGAGAGTTGACTTTCTTCGGCAAACTGGAGCATCTAGTGATGCATGAGAACCACCTCTATTCTTGAAGTGATGGCATTTCATGGAAAATACCACCTAGTCCACACAAACACCAGAATGAGGCAATAGGACTGCAACATCCAAGAAGTGTTACAATTGTACTACAGGATCGGGTGGAAAAGCAAAGCCAAGCAATTTGGTCCCCAAACTGACATCTCTTCTGTATCATTTGCTTTAAAAATAAACAAATCAAAGCACAGTTAGTTTTCTTAGCCTTTCGCTAAAAGTCCTATAGAATCACAAATTTTAGATGAAATAATCTGCAAATTGGTAGAAATCTGCTGAGGTGGGAGGAGTGAAAACATTCCCCTTCCTAAGTTTCACAGTCTAAAGTGAAGTAAGAATGTTCAATTTCTGTACAAATATCTTACACAATTCTTGTTAAATATACAATATACATTTGTTGGTTTGAAATGACAAATATACAGTATCTATTTCTTGCTTTCAAATGATAGATAAAACAAGTTATTTTAGCACAGATAGTCTGCCACTCCTCTGTTGGAGTACTGTCTTTTACTAACAATAATAAAACAGTGACGGAAATATGATTTATAGCTCCAGAAATTTCCATTGGACTGCCAAATGTTGCCTTCAAGCACTCTGCTCTTAGGCAGCCACTATAGTGAAAATGTTCCCAACATCTTCCAATGCAGCAAACAGGAATAATGTACTACTCATCCTCCAGATGCATTACATTGTTAAGCACTTAATCTCAAGGACCTTTTTGAAGTTCAGATAGTCCTACTTTATTCATCATCTAGTGTTTAGTTTAAAGTAACAAATGATTGAGCTGAAAGTCTTTCAGGAACAAAATTCCTTTTTTCCCCATACATAAACAGAGTTGCAGCCTTTGCATTTTTCGCCATCTGGCCCACAGTGTGAAATGACATTAGTAGCATGTCAGGTTTATTCCCTTTTCAAAGAAAGAAATAAAGAAAAAAAAAGAAAGAAAAAACATCATCCTAATCTATAGTATGAAGAGTATTAAAATGAAACATCTGCCTCACTGAAATGAGTGGATGAACTCTGAAGTCTACAAGCTGCTGGAGTTTGTCAAGTACATGTTTACATCGCTGACTGTTGTAAATTTGCAGGATGATGTCAAGAAGTCCACAAACTAAAATATCTTACTCAAATGTTTTTAAACATCTGTTTCAAACAGAAAAAGCCAGAACAATGAAGTGGCACAGAGATCACAGGCAGACCAGGGACACAATAATATTATCACTTGGGTTACATAATAAAATGTGGAAACAGAGGCTAGTAAGTGCAGTTACTGGCTTGTGCTCTAAAGTCAATTGACTGAAAAGCTGAGAGGGTTGTGTCTGCTGTTGAACTATGTGGCTCCATCCAGGGTAAGGACAAAATACAATCAAATGACCCTTAAAAAGTTGATTTTTGCTACAGCACCTGCTGATTACAAAGTCAAATAAATTCTGCGCTCTGGAGAACAGCTTTGAACACCTCTGGGCATAAAAGATGTCAGATTTCTCAAGAGCTTTGTACAACCAAGGAGCATGTAACCAATGAGATTGTGTTGTTTAGCAAATAGACTTTGTCCCTGCTACTGAGAGTTTTTTGCTTTGCAGGACTTCAGACAAAATTCTAGGATATAATTCTATTTTTATCATCAACATGAACTTGAGACATTGCCATGTACTGAATACCAATCCTTATTCTCGCCCTAAAAAAATACAGAGATGATTAATGAAAAGGTGTTAAATTTTTTTGCCTCTCAGTTTTTTGAGAAGCAGCCAAGAATAAAACATAAAACCCCAGTATCTTCCTCGTTCATGGTCAGTACTCTTTTAAAAAGACAATTAATTAAAAAAAATATTATTACTTCCTAATTGTCTTTATGAGATTTTTCTGAAAATTACTGAAGTCCTTTGGAGACTGCTGGGACCTAAGCACTTTTGATATAATGCAGGGACAAATCTGGGATTTATATAAGTCCTTAGCTCAAGCAAAACTAAAATATTCCACTGTCTTCATAATACCTTTGAGCTGAAAAAGCACAGTGCCAGGAAACTAGGCAGAGTGACTATAACAAAATATAGCCATGGCATAATTATGGCCAGGGCTCTCATACTATTTATTGTTAGCCCATTCTCCCATCCAGTTTTGGCACATGTCAGCTAGCAGCTAATACGCAGATATGCTGAGGGAGACTAAAAGGAACTAGGATTTCTCCCAGATGGATTATGTAGGACAAAACTGTTTCTCTTTTATTTTTGGGAAATAGAAGGAAATTTAATATAAGAATATGAGATGTTCCACTTCCTTTGAAAGTTAGAAAATAGTCCTGGGCCACCTTTATATCCTAGTATCTTTATGATAATTTATTTCAACTAACATTATCACAACCAATAGAATTTTACTGTGTATTTGATTAATTGAAATGATGCAATAGTATATTTGCACCACTGCTTCACCACATAATCTTGGGAGGATTAATTCCCAGTGATTTAATTTCGTGTTTATGCAACTGGTTTAAGAATGATTGCTCGTGTTTGTAAATGAATGACAGTATTACTGACTGCATCAGAACAGAGCAGGGTGAACTGTCTACCTGCAAAGGAGTCACATATCCCAGGACTGCCATCCAGGCTGCATCACCAGATTGTCCAGCCTAGGTAATGCATAGATATAGGTGGAATTTCTCAGGACAGTCACAAAGCAGCATGACCTAAATTAATGTTGGATCTTCAAGGGGAGAAAGTAAGATGAAAGCATGAAAAAGAAGGGGTGATTTATAATCTAATAATAAAGGAAGGAATAAGGCCCCCTCATCCATCACCCACTATAAGGCGGTACAGGTCTTTATTCTGGAGATGTAATTCAAGATACAATTTATAACAAAGGAAGCAGTTAAGCTTCATAGTTGAGCTCATATTCGTCTTTAACATAGTTATCTGATGGTTTCAGATAGCTTTTAGTGTCATCTTTTTAACATTAGTGCCTGATTCACTGTATCTCCACATTATCTCAGCCTTGCTAAACTTACAGTTACCACTACTGACTACAAGTCTTATTCTTTATTTTCAGGGTGCTTGCCCTAGAATTCTTTTCAAGAGGAGGATCCCAGTAGCAAGTCTTCATCAGACGTGTATGTAAAATACATGATCTTCTCAGAGACTTTGTATGATTTAAACTTTAAGAGTTTGTCTATCCCTCTAAAATACATCTTCAGCTTCTTTGTGCTTGCTCACAGTTGGATCCAAGACTAAGGATTTGACTTCTGTAGCATTTCACTTCATCATTTAGCCTACAAAGCTGACCTATATCATATAAAGACAGAATAGAAAAAAAAAAGCCCATACAGGAAAGAATGCAAGTCTTACAAGAATGGTTTAGATAAGGTATAATTAAAGTAACTTAAATGAAGACATTACTTCTGTAAATAATAATAATTGCTTCTGTAAGGAACTGTTTTGTCTAGGAGGTTCTTAAAGTCTTCATAGGCTTAATAACATTACATTGTTCCTGTAAATGCTTTTTTATTATGAGTGTGAAGAAAGATAAAATGCAGGTACCCTCAAAATGCCTGGCAGTGGAAGGATTTAGGAAAATTTATTCTCAAAATTGAGAACACTAAACATAACGGCACATACAGGGCATGAAAGAATGCCCTGTTTCCCTCTCCAGGCTTTCCCAGTACTTTGTCTGGCCACCCTCTTGCAGGGCCTCCAAGATTGTCTGTGAAAAAGTTATATTTTCAGGAGGTTAACTTCTCTGCAAGGCAGCAGAAGGAAAAGCATCAAGTATTTATGGGAAGAGGTTTCTTCCAGGTGGCAAACACTTTTGTGAACAACAGAAATTCCTTATGTCCTTGAATTAGAACTTTCAAAAAAGGTTTTCTCTTCCTATACAGAGATTGAACTGGGATTTGGACTGGGAATTTTGTGGAAAGCAAGCTAGGATTTGACAAAGATACAGGAATGGATTGTTTATAAAGATGTTAGGTCCAGTAGTCAGGCAATGTGCTTAAAAGAGTCTTCAGCAGCACTAAGAACCACTGGTTAGCAGTTACTTAAGTAAAGGACTGCCATTTCCAACACTTCTGGTGCGCTGCCCCAGGCTAAGCAATTTTTCTGGTGAGATCATTGCTCTTGAACACATGCTCCCAAGTTAATGTGTAAATAAATTTTTTCCATCAAGATGAAATTTTCTCCATCTCTTTTTTATTAATGTTTTTAATTTCACTTCAATGTAATACCCTTTTGTATCTAATTGTTAATTTATTAGGAAAAAGATTGTTATCGCAAACTTCCGTACTGGATTTTCCGACTCCTTCATTGTCAGTGAGTAGTGTTCCTAATTTAGCCTATAGTCCAATTCAGCTAAAAGCACTGGAGTGAAATCTTTCCGTCTGAAAATTTAAGAGCATAAGGGATATATGGAGTCTTCATTCACATAGTAAATCTATTCTTCCAGAAACCATAAAGCTTACACAATTACCAAATGTGCAAGCATGCCTGATGATAGAAGCATGTTCCTTAAACTTAGAAACAAACAATCATGCCTTACTTAATTATTTAAATGCTATTTAGATGGAAAAGAGAAGAAAAGAATTTTAATTTTCTAGCTGGTTGTCACAGCTAATGCAGTCACATAAAAATAAAGCAGCCTTTACATGGAAAGCATAACTTACTTTCATATGTCTTTTGGGTTCTCAGCTCATCTGATTGAAGTTCAAACAGAAGGTCAGAACAATTCAGAAAGTGTAGACATTTTGCAATCACAAAATCTTCTTCTGCGGCCATAATTCCAAGCGACGGTAAAGTACTGCCTCATTCTATACAGGGGTATAGGGATATAATGTGTATATGTAAATACATCTTATGGATGATATGTGTCTATGTCATCAGCAGAATAGGCTTAAAAAAAAGGTCATTTGTTGGACTGTTTTTATACTGAGGGCAAAATCCACAGGGAAAGAACAAACAATAGACCTCACTAAAAATACACTTCCAGCACATTGCCTAGGAGAGGGTATGACAAGCCCCAGTGGTGCTAGTAGACTAAACTGCATTTCATGGAAGGGCCTTCCGCAAAGCTGCAACAATGCTAACAAAGGTTTGTCATTCTGAGCACTCAGGAGCTGTGTCAGCTCCATACAAGTACAAGCATAGCACAAAGCCCACTGGATCCTCTGTTGAAGTCAGTGGAGTTACACAAATATATACTTTATTGTAATCTTTATCTAGACACAAGATTTCTGTTGTAGTGAGACTGCCAGAAGCATTGTTAGCTTCTCCACTTGACTCTTTGATAAAGTAAAAGGACCAATCAAATATATCATATGCATGGGTTCACCTGCTATACTGCATGGCTACAAAAGAACAGAAAAAAATATTTAATGAGAGGATAATTAAACTGATATTTAATGTTAGAACTGTATTTTGTATATATATTCAATAATCTTTGAATACTATTTGAATCAATAACAGCAAATATTAACATTAACATTTTTTGCTGCAAATTAAACAGAAAACCTTTTTACATGAACAAGGACTGGAAGAAATTGTGAACATCGAGACAAATTAAGTGAAGAAATCTTTCTTTCCTATTCACTGTTCTGATTGGGAACATGGAAGGTTGAGAAAGGTGTCTATGAAATCCAAACTCCAGACCATAATTAAAATCCATAGACTTTTAATCTACTGAACTTTGATTCAAAGACAGCAAGCTGGCAATATGCAGCCTATCCAAAGCATGAGTATTTGCAAAGAACTGAAAAAGTGGAGGATTACTAGGGCTCTTATACACCGCAGTTTTCTGAATGAACAAGAATTTCACACAATGGTAAAAAAAATCTAAAAAATATTAATAATATAGTCAAAAATATTATTCTATTGTGGCTAAATATTTTGGCAAATACTTCATTCTATATAAAAATGTCAAAAGTTTCATAATATAATGTACATTATACATTATATTACCTGCATTGTTAAGAAAAATATCCAATTTGCCCAGTATCTTTTACTGATCATAGAATCCCTCAGCTTGACTTGAACTTGGCAAACTTTGAGTTACTCTACAGAGTACTTAGTACTTTTCTTCTGAATTCCTGAGATCTTCTCAAATGCAAAATATTTCATGAAGGGCCAGGCTTCTCTAATCAGGGTGCTTCTACTTTCCAGTTTATCTAAAAAATGTACTACTGAATACCTTTTCCTTTCACGGGAATTTTGTCTATTATTTATGTAGGTATCAGAGAAAGATATGTTTGATACAAATTGTTTCAGTTGGAAAGAGCTCTGCCAAAGAAAACAGAGAGGCAGCTGTTTGCATTGCATATAAAAATTTTGTTAAATATGGCTGCACCTGTGTAAACAGAAATTTATTTCCAAGAAGTACCCCTGCAGCTGCAAAAGCTTTCAGACATTGCCAGACAAGTTATTTTTATTAAACCATGTAACATACTAAATAGCTCTTTCAATGGTTGTCATACCTTAAGAACATGTAACAAAAAATCTTGTCCATTTTTAGTGAAGATATATGTTTATTTTTCAAAAGCTAACAGAGCAAGGAGTCCACTTTATAAATTAACATTATGCTATATTAGTATGAAAATTTAAAGCAATGTATAGATTAAGTACTTTATGAACATTATGTGTGTGTGCACACATATGTTGAATTTTATACTTTGTTAGTGCCTTAGTGTCTGCCTGATCCGGAGTCTATCAGAGGTGACAGAGAGTTTTTTATTGCCTGCAGCAATCATGAATCAGAGCTAACTTGAAGTGCCTGTATCTGACACAATACTGTATTTTCTGTACTTCATCTCTAGAAAGCTTAGACAAGACTACTTAAAGACCGAGAGATGCCCAGATGCCCCATGGTGAGCAGAGATGGAATATATGGAAGGTGAAGGGTCCCTACTTTCCTGCAACTACCAACACACTCATGCTTCAGCGAGACAGGAGCAGAGAGGTAACAAGCCTTTTGGGTTTAATGGAAACCCACTTGGATTATTAGGAACCTGCAACCAAATTAAATGGCCAAAGACAGCGGCATGTCCATGCAGGATGAACTCGAGTGTTTTCTAGCTACAAGGCAGAATTTATTCCCTAGCTCTTGTTACCCTTGAAGATACAAAACCACCTTGCCAAAGTGAGTACAGATGAGTCTCCAAGGATGGCCTGTGTGACCAGGTGACACAACCCATATTTACAAGAATGCATTCTACAACCTTTAGAGGCCTCTGGGGTGGAATTAATAGACACAGTGCTCCTAGGCTCTGGGTTTCCCTATGCAGATGCACATTATGTAATTTGTCTGGGGTATTTGTACTCGCTCTGAGGTCCATTCTGCTCCTGTGCCAGACTTGGCTGAAAACACATGTATGATTATTTAAATCTATATGTATACACATTCAGTCTAAGAGCAACACATCAAGTGGTCTACCTCTTCTTAATAAGTTCACAGATTTCCCACTGACATTTATTTTAGTTATACTAAATCATTTTCGAGGAGAATAGAAGCTCTTTATACACTCTAGGTTGTATGAATGGTTTCTCTAGAAAGCCGAAATCAATAGTGCTTAGTGATTCAATCAGTGTTAGGTGCAGTGCCAATTCAAGGGTTAGCAAACTTCATTGGATGGGGTAATATGGTGCCAAAGAACTCATCTGAGCTTAGCTTCCTTCCTGTTTCTCCAGGGGCATGCAGAGGGTAGGGCATTAGGGGCACTGCTTGAATTACAAGTGTAAACTGAAGTGATGGCCAGTGTTTTAATTTAGAAAGTGATCTAGCCATACATAATTCTTTTATAAGGCATATTTCTGGTAAAAAAACACAGAGACACACATATATATATACACTTTTAAAAGACATTTGTCATTCATGTCTCTCTTTATTGGTGTCTCTCTGCTACCAATTCGAACATTAGAAAATGGATCTTCAGTAAATACCACAGTACCTTTTTTCAGCAGCCTCAATCTCACTACCTCAATCTCACTACTCAATCTCTACTAACCCATGAAGACCTAGAAGACAAAACTAATTGGTAGATTGGATATCATGGAGCTGCCGCAGCAGCATTCAGTGAGAAATGTAAGCATCGGAGCAGGTTCTTTTGTACTTTAATGCAAATGCAGCCTTAATCAGTAGCACTATTATTCATCTTTGCAGGAGAAACAAGCCTGAAATATTGAAAGAAGCAGACTAGATATAGTTGGCATGTACCTACTTGACACAGAGCAGCCAATTTCACATGCTGCTTCATTTCTGACCAGCAACTTTGGTTGCAGGGGTGATAGTGAGCCTACTTTGGAGAGGGGGAAAAATGAAGCCTAGAGATGTAGGAAAGAGAAATAAAGCAGAGTAAGATGAAAAGGGATCACCAACGTTTCCTTGAATTCCAAAGGGATGCTGTTTCTGTTCTTCACAAGCAAGTTGCCTTTGGCTCCCACAAACCTTTGGAGAACTATTTCTTTGAACATGTCTGCAGTGACAAGCACTTGGATCTGCCATGCTAGATCATACAACCACTGGTATACAGCTTGCACTAGACACATGAGGAAAATGTATATGGAGCCTACAGGAGGAAAAGTTAGAAACAATTTGAAGATCTAAAGCAAGTCAAAAAGTAGGGATTCCCATAATTCAAAGGCTGAACCTTCAGGCACCTCTGAGAATGAAGTATTGAAGTACTGTGATTCTGGAGAATCTTGCTATTAAAGGGAGTTGTACATACGCATAAGAAAAATGAAAATTTATTATTCACTACTGAGAAATTTTTTATTACTGTTTCTTAATTTCAACAGTTGATCAAAGAAAATATGAAAAAATAATAAGATCAAATTTTAAACAAATAAATACTGAAATATAGTTATTAATTTAGCCACAATAGAGAAATGAATATATAAAAATGATGAATCACACGTTCACCAAAAAAAAAAAAGAAAAATCAAAATGCAAGACCAGTAGGGGACAGGAGAAGAAAGAAAAAAGTCCTCATCCAAAGAAACACCTGCCTTCATCCAAAGAAACACCCTCCCTCATTCACATTTCTGCTGGAGGGGGAAAGATACTAACCTCAGATTGTACATGCAGCTCTCCTACTTTGTAGGAGATTATGAGTTCATGCAGTAAATGTACATCTGAGAATCAGATTGTAAATAACCTAGCATGAGATTGAATTAAATTGTGTCTAGATCCTGGGACCATGAGGAGCAAAGAGTGACTGCTTTCTCTTCGATTAGTGTACAAGTGAAACGTGGATCCATGTTCTGGAAGTGGTTTATTACATACCCATGCTGATGGCTATAATTTGTGATGTGTGAACTTGACTTCCGTGAACAGCATTTTCTTTCTTAGTTTGTATGAAGCTGGCTAGATGAAAAACAACATACATCCATGTCGTGGGGTTAAAAAACCTGAAGGTAAAAACGCCCGCACCGGTTGGTGATTCCTTCCCCTCCCCCCCACCCCC
>VYZS01084644.1:69774-80159 GCA_013400695.1 Neodrepanis coruscans | reverse complement strand
GGCCGGGAGGTTCCGGGGCGAAGGCAAGAGCCGCCGCCGCTGCTGCTGGCAGNAGCCGCCGCCGCTGCTGCTGCCAGTGTTGCTGCTGCCGCCGGGGCTGGGGGAAGGGCCGAGGCACCGCCGCCATGAACCGCTTCTTCGGCAAAGCGAAGCCGAAGGCGCCCCCGCCCAGTCTCACCGACTGCATCGGGACGGTGAGTGCCTGCCCCGGGCACCGGCGGGGAGCGGGGCCGGGCCGTGGTGGCGGTACCCGGGTATAGCGGGGACACACAGCCCCTCTGTCCGTGTGTGTATCTATATCTGTATCTATATCGTAGAAGCGCAGAATGAGTCGGGGTGGAAGGGACCTTAAAGATCCTGTCGCCCTACCCCTCCCTGCCGGGGGCAGGGACACGTCCCACTGGAGCAGGTGGCTCAAGGCCTTTTCCAGCCTGGCCTCGAAGGCTGTGCGTGGATGTGCATGAAGGCACGGCTGTGCTTTGGTGCGGTGTGTCTGCACATTGTGTGTTGGTGTGCTGTGTGTTGGTACCCCGGTGTGTCCCTACAGCCACACCTGTGTTTGTTTCCTGTGCCTGGGAGCGTGTCCCATAACAGCTTGCACACAGTGTGCAGACGGGGCACGGCTCTCCTGACGGCCTCACGGGTATTTTCAGTATTTCCGTGTCAGGACTTGACTCCTCTGGCTGCACCAGCTGCTTCCTGCCGTGTGGAGCTGTGGCAAGGCAGGGGCAGGAGCAGGAAAACCAGTCCCATACAGAAAGCAGGAGAGCAAATCCCTCTCAGGCTCTGGTGATGTTGTGTCTCTTGTGGGTGAGCTGATACCAAAGCAATGTGCAGATGGACAGGGAAACAGGCCAGCACCAAGTTAAGACGTGCTGAGGACACACAAGGCAGAACAACTTTACAGTGCTGGCCTGCCTGAAACAGTGGCTAAGGAAAAGCGATAAGGAGATTTGTGCTGTAATTTCAGTGTCTTGTTTTTTACTTTAAAGCTTGTGAAGAAAACTATAGCCTGTTTTTGCAACTCCTGCTGTAAACTAATTCTAAAAGGTGAGGAAAGAACACGGAGGTCTTGAGTATTTGTCTCAGTAGTTAATAAAGCCCAGTGAAAACTCGGTAGTGGTTGTGACATAAATGGAGCTTAACTAAGGCTAAGAAAGCATTGTTGCTGGAACCTGACAACAGAAAGTTTCTGTGGAAAAATCACAATTTTCCTCCCAGAAGAGCCATTTTTCTACCCAGTAAAGAGACTATCTAAATTAAATACTTAGTATTTGTCAGTTCTACCTACACCAGCCTACATGTCAGTCTCAGCCTACACTAGCCTACACGTCAGAGAGAAATGGGCAGTAGGTTTTTTCCCAGTACCTTATTTTACTGGCAGATAATCTGTATTGCTCTTCAGCAGTGTTAAGCCCAAACATAACTCCAAGTATATTTAGTTAGAACAGTGAATAAGCTATCTGACTGAAAATCAAAATTAGCTTTCCCATGGTTGCCAGTAAACACTTTGGTGGATGGCTTGAACTCCAAAATCTATCTGGGATACTGGGATGCTGTTGTTAATACTTAAATTTGCTGTTTTGGCAATATATACTGAAAACCAGGAAACCTTGTTTTCGTCACAACAACCAGCTCCTTATTAGTCTGTTAGAGTTTTCGTGCTGATTTTGCGAGGTCCAAGTTAATGTCCATTTTTTAATGTTAAGACAAATAAAAAAAGTAATTCAGATATACTAGCAGGCTGTCCTCTACTAAGAGTTTATTCAAACCCAGTGGATTTTTAGGGTGCATGAAAGTGTAATTTAAACAGCTGTTTTGATTTGCAACACCAGGAATTTTTAGTATTTAAAAACCCCCAAAACTATGATGAATGCAGTTTTGATCCTCTTCGAGTTGTCTGTAATTGCATTGACGGAAGATTTGACTATACAAGACAACAGGGTAACTGAAAAGCAGAGTTTCAGGTTTATTTTAAGTTGATGATGACTTTGGCAAGCAGTGGTGAGTTATAGGGTGGATTTTCAAATATGAAATTGAGAGGCTGTGTTGATCAGAGAGGTGAAGGGCTGGCTGCAAGCACAGCTCTTTGGCATGAGGAAGTCTATAAACTTCCCTGTTTTGATGTCTTTCAATTTCTGTGAATGGAGTTAAAATTTAAGATAGTTCTGTATATTAGGAAGTGTGTGGGGGGGAAACATGTTTTCTTTTACAAGTTTGAAGTTTATCAATTAACTTTTTGTGCCAAGTTATATGCAGTAATCTACATGAGTTGTTCATTTTCAGAACAGTGAAGTCTCTGGTATAGGTTCTGCTACATTACAGATATTGATTAGATTTTTTTCCTTAATTGTTATTGAAGAGAGTTGTGTGACACATTAAAAAAACTCACACTGTTTTCTTTACCATGTTAAATTCAGCAGTTTGGAGGCTCAAGTAATGCCACTTCTGTGGTGTTTTTTGTCTCAGACACATTTTGCTCCGCCTTTTGAAAGAGTCATGTTGCATTGTGAAATCTCTGACCGTGTTCCTTCAGTGGTAATTGCCCATTAAGCAGCACATAGGAAATGTTGTGTTTGGTGAGCAGCAATTAATGTCCATAGTTAACATCTGGTAAGAAGGTAGACAACTCTTAGGCAGTAATCATGCCTGTATTTTGGATGTTATTTCCCGTGTAGGCAAGTTTAGGCATCTAAAATTCATTGCACTTAATGGCAGAGTTTTTTTTTTGCTGGCTGGCAGAGCACAGTGAGATGACTCAAAGCTGTCACAGGGCTGGTAGGAGGAGGAAGGATGCATCAGGACGTGTGGCATTAGCAGTGTTTTTATTTTTTCTTCTTTGAAAAAACACTCCCAAACCCGCGCTTTTTAAAAAGTAGTAAATAGGAAACATGGGAATGAAAGTCTGATAGTTATGACAGCAGTGTTAAAATTCTGGGTCACTTTCTTTTGTATAGATTGGGGCCCTTCTGTAGTAATGAGTGCGCCTTATTTCTGAATAATAGACAGCAACTCTAATATACAGTCTACTTTTCTTCTGGGTAAATTAGATCTATTCTCCCCTCTTCTGTCCATTCTGTCTTATTTTTAAAAGCTGAGGCCCCGTGTAATGTGTGTATGAAATTTTTATGTAGCTAATTAATGTAGAAAGCTCTGTCTCCATTTCCTGCTAAAGAAACATTATATAAATAAATCAAATAACTCTTTTTCCCCTGTGGAGGCCGACCTCAAAGATGCATTTAGCTGATGAAGACCTTGAGGAGGTGCGGTGCTGTGCTGTGCTTTGAACACAGAAGAGTTTTAAAAATTGCAAATCTCTCTCTTTCTTGCTATTAGGAAAATATTTGGCATAATAGAAAGCTTAATACAAATTTTCCAATGCCAGCTGTGCCCAGGTGCTCGAATGTCTTGTATGGAGTGTTCATGTGACATAATCTGGTCGGGGTGCCTCTGGCAAACACATGTTGCTGTCACAGAGCAGAGCTTCAGAAGGGTCATTGAAACACCAAAATGAAAATCCACATAATTGTACGTGCTGAGCCACAGCATTAGCAAGTCAGAATTGTAAATCTGCACTGATCAGTCTCATGCTGTAATTGGAATGCCATTATATTCTAATCCCTAGAGAGGCTCCTTGGAATGAGAAGTGAATAAGCTTTATCTTGTTTCCAGAGAAATGCTGAGATAGTTCATGTTAAGAAGGCTTTTTGTGAACTTTTGTGTGCTGTTAGGATTACTTTAACCCATTCTTGATTATGTAATTGTCATCTTTAACCCTTTTACGCTCAAGGGTTAAGGTACTCCCCTAATGACAGCTCTGTGGTGTGCCCTGCACCAGGGCAATGTTAGGGTTGGCTGCTGGGGGCCTCCCACTGAGCTATGAAACTACTCTTGGAATTCAGAGCAAAAGCACAGTAAGAATTCAGAGTAGCTGCCAGGTGGAACTGCTGTGTCCTAGCTCCCTTTGTAGGAAGTGATGAGAAAAAACATCCCTTTCTGACAAAGCAGCTAGGCACCTTTGAAAAAATGGTCAAATCTGGGATTCTTAAATATAACCAGTAATCCAAGTATCATTCTGAAGGATTAATGTTCTCTGCCCACCAAAAATAAACCTCTAGCCTTGCTGAACATACCCCTTTCGCTTCTGCATTACCCCCTTTATCTGCCACCCGGGTACACTTGGAGGTTTTTCCATTCAAGTTTAGTCCCTGGCACTGTATTTTACCAGAAATTCTTAAATGGAGACCTGACTTGAGTGGGAGCATCTCAAAATGACTCGAACACATTACAATGGGAGAGCTTCCTGCAACCTCAGAGTGTTGTTTCTTGTGCTCCTTGTAGAAGTTGTTTGTCTTCATTCTGGTTTTGGATTGCTGCAAAATCTAAACTTCACTTGTTTATAAAATCACTGAGTGAAGCAACAGTTCAGTCAGAAACATAATAAAACTGAGGCTGTTCATTTTGTGGTCCAAATACCTGAACAAGACCTTAATGAAAGTTGTTTTGTTTGTTTTTCCTGTCACTTTTAAAGGTGGATAGCAGAGCTGAGTCAATTGACAAGAAAATCGCTAGGCTTGATGCAGAACTAGTGAAGTATAAGGATCAGATGAAGAAGATGAGAGAGGGACCTGCAAAGGTAAGAATCTTCTGTGGGATTTAAGCATGAGAGGATGTGACTCACACTTCTTGTCATGTAGTGGGGTGATTTAGCCAGTTCAGCAGGTTCTTAGAATTGCAACTTGCTCTACAGATGAGGTAAAAGATCCTGCAGAATTATTTTTATTAGACATGTACCTTTGAACAGTGTTTTGTTTTTATTTCTTCCAAAGTGTGATGTAATTCCTCAATCAGAAGTAACTTCCTTCACGTCTTCCTTGTGTTACCTGAGCTAAGTCTGGTACAGAGGCTGTTTGGTTCATCAGCCAAAATAAAAAGGTCTGCACTATGCCCAAAGAGAGTAGGACAACCCATTTTTAAAGGGAATGAGCTTACAATATAAAATGTATCTCATAATAAACATACCTGATACAAACAGTATTGTTAAATTACCTCTTGCAATATTACGTGATGCTGACCATTAAAATGTGGTGATGAAAGATGGTTCTGATGGACTAAGCTTGACTTTGTATTCTTTTTACTGAAAAAAAGACATTCAGAAACCGGAACAGGAACGCCTTTACTGTTAGCAGCTTTGTGTACTCGCCTGTTTGGTTAATCACTAATGCAGGACAAACACTGAATGGGAGTACTGTTAAATTCTTGACACAAGTGGAATCTTTTGGAAAATTTAAATCCAATACATTAGGTTTAAACAGTATAATCAAGTGTAAAGTCAGATATTTTTCCTAATGTAGCAATATTGTGTCTTTCAGAATACAGTAAAGCAGAAAGCATTGAGAGTGTTAAAGCAGAAGCGAATGTAAGTTGAAACCTTTCTCAGTTTGTGATTAATAAAAGCCTGTTTTCTTTAAGGGGGGTGGCACACCTTCAGTCTTCTTTCCAGTACTCTTCTGAGCATTCTTTAAAGAAAAATGCTGAACAAGCCTTTCAGAAGCATCTCCTTACAGATTTTGCATCAGCATATTTTTTTTAGATGTCAGTATATAAATTTGTATTGGTACAAGATGACCTAAATCTGCTCATTATTACAGCTGTGTTTGGGTCCTAAACTGTCTGAGAGATTGCTTCATTTTATATTATTAATTGATTACTGTAAATTGTGTACTTGAAGACCGTGCTCTGGTTTACTGTAAGTTTACCTGTTCTCTATGGACTCTCTTGAGGACTTGGATGCAGTGCAAGTAATTTTGTCTATGTAAAAAAAACCCAAATGGACAGAATAGGTGATCCTGTGGTCTGGTCTTGTCTAGAAAAGTGTCCAGCAACAGATCCAAAGGAGAGGATGTCAGAACATGGCCAAGTGTTCAGGGATGTTTCATTTTAATATCGTATAGTCCATGAATGGCAAGTCTCTTAGATGCTCTCTGAGCCAAAGCTTGTAATCATCTTGTGTTTCATATTGCTCAGATGAATTGCACTTTTACAGACTTACTCAATTACTTGTTAAGTTTACTTGTTTGTGAACTCTTATTGTCCAAAACATCATATGGCAAGGAATGCAATAGTTTAGTTAGATTTTATGAGGAAGACTTTCTGATTTGAGGTTTTATGTTTTGGGGTTTTTTTCCATTTTCCATTTTTTGGTTATGCTGTCTGCTAATTTTCCTTGGTAGTTGTTCCCCTATTTACAGTCACTGTCCCCCTCGTAATAGGCTATTGTCATATCTCTCAGTCATCTCTTTTCCATCCTGTTGAACAGTAATATATTTTATCATTAGTTGTCCAGAAGGTTTTGTATTCGGATCATCCTTGTCTTGCAAACCTCCTGCTTTGGATGTTTGAAGGACTCACTGTTCATTTTTATGTTTTAGTTCTTTTGCTTAACTTGCTGGAGTTTAAGTTACATTCTTGAATTGATACAAGTTTAGCTTTGAGAAGGATGGTTTTTTGAATTTTCAAGTTTCCCTTGTCTTTTTGGTTAGCCTTAATGCTTTCCTTTTGGTACCTTGTCCTGCCCCTTCTCCCTGCCCTGCAAAGCTGCAGTGCAGAGCCATTGTGGTTTAGATAACCTGGCAACTCTCCCATTCTGCTTACAGCATTAATGAGCATGGTGTGCATGTTTAGCTTATGGTGATTCAACTTTTTCTGTATCCTCACCTACTTTGTAAGCCTAAGCAAATATGGTGTTTGTTGCTGTCAGTTAAAACAGAAGCTTAGTTCAGGAATAGCTTTATCAGCTTCAAATACACAGGTATGCATAATGGCCAGATTTTTGTGAAACTGTTTATTCTGCAATAGTTTATAGTAAGTGAAAAAATCACAAATCTGATCTTATCTTTAGACTACTGCTGCTGATTTTTTAATTTTTTGAAAATTAAGGATGTTTGTGGTAATAATAGTTAGTGTGGTATTTTTAAAGCCATTATTTGCATTGTTTTTAACAGGTATGAACAACAGAGGGATAATCTGTCACAGCAGTCTTTTAATATGGAACAAGCTAATTACACTATTCAGGCACTGAAGGACACAAAGACAACGGTACCAGTATATTAATCTTTCACTTGTTTAATTTGTGTGTGCTATATCAGATACAAGCGTGTGGTTTGGCTCTGTTTTAGGTGGATGCAATGAAACTTGGGGTGAAAGAAATGAAGAAAGCTTACAAGCAAGTCAAGATTGATCAAATTGAGGTGAGCTTCTGTAGTTTAGATGATTAAAGAACAGATATAATGTACTGAAATAGTGGTGAGTGGACTATGTAACTTGAAGGTAAGCTGACTGTTTTCGTTCCCGTGAGTTTGTCTGCTCTTTTCATGGGACCACTGTCATAATTCCTTCCAGATTTTTCTAGTACTGCACAATCAGTTGTTCACCTTATTGTACTGATTATTGTTCCCTTGCTGAGCTAATCTTTAATCTCTCCCTTACTCCCGTCTGCAGTTCAGCATAAATGTTAGTGGATACTTCCTTCTATGGCTTTTTCTGTCCTTTTTTTCCCCATGTAGATTAGTCCTTTACTCCCCCAGTTCAAAGTAGTGCCTGATTTGAAAGAACAAAACCTAAAACAAAAAAAAATTAATCAAACAAAAAATGTAATTTCAAGAGGTCAGCAAGGCCTAGCCCTGACTTCAGAAAATGCATTAAAAAAACCCCATGATAAAATAATTTCCAAGGATACTGCACTTAAGATCTTACCCAATGCTAGTGCTGAATTCCTTCAAGTTCTGTTTCCTATGCTGTTGTATGGCCTGTATTGCAAACCTTTAGGCAACTGTTGTCTCCTGACTTGTCCCCAAGTACAGCGCCAATAAGTGCGCTAAAGTATCATCTAAATTTTGCTGTGGCGCAGCTTAGATTAGTGCTTATTCTCCAGACGGGACATTTAATTTGTCTAGATTTCATACCTTTTCTGCTTTTCAAGATAGTGATGGACTTTGGGTAATTTATTAGAGGTTTTCAGTTTTCCCTGAAGAATGCTTAAAAGAAAAGGATTTTGCAGAGATGTTTCAAGGTTCCTCTTTTTCTACCTCATACATGTATTTTAATAGTACTTAAAGCCATACTAGCCCTGAATGCATGTGTCCTGACTTGTATTAATGCTGCTTCAGAAGAATGTGTTGTGCATTAAAAGAATTGAGTGCTTTCTATGTTGGAATTACTAAGTAGAATTTGACTAAATATGGAACAATTGAAATTGATTCGTGCTTCAGGACATACAAGATCAGTTGGAGGATATGATGGAAGAAGCCAATGAAGTCCAGGAGGCACTGAGTCGTAGCTATGGAACACCAGAGATTGATGAAGATGATTTGGAAGCAGGTAAGGAAGGGGAAGGATGATTTTTTTACATTCCTGAATGTAAAAATTATCATGTTACCATACAGTGATCTTTAATTTGATTACATCAAATGCTTTAAATGTGCTTTTAAAAGATTGGGTTTTTTTAGACATTAAATCTGCATTTTCTTTAAGGACAGTAACAAGAGGGTGAGACAAACATGATACACTCATTAATGGAATGCTGCAAGGCAGGGAAGGAGGTTCTCTCTGGTGTGTGTGTGTGTGTATTTCTGACTGATGACTAATGCTAAATGAGTCTGAATGTAAGCATTCAGTACGAATCCTGTTTCTTTGTAAGAGTAGCTTTTCTTTTGCAAAAGGAATTCCTTGCCTAAGTTTTCAACCAGTGTAATTCACTTTCAGAACTGGATGCATTGGGTGATGAGCTGTTAGCTGATGAAGACAATTCCTACTTAGATGAAGCTGCATCCGCTCCAGCAATCCCAGAGGTCACTCCTACGGACACAAAAAACAAAGTGAGTCCTTTGCTCTTTAAAAGCAAATGGCATTTTTGTGTGTTTTGGATTAATCACATTTGTGTTGGTTGCTTGATATTTGGGATCTTAATATTTTGAACAAAAAAGTGTGCTTAATGTTTTATGTATTTTGGATGCTACATATGACAGAATACTGAATGCTCTTAACTATATTTAAAGAAAAGAACTAAAATGACATTTTGGAACTCCTATCAAACATTGTCAGGCTGCAAGTAGAATCTAAGTGTGCCATTACAGCTCTAGTAATAGTTATTCTTAAAACCATAAGAAGGTCTTCTCTGTGTTTGGTTTTGGGGCTTTAATAGAGCTTCATAGTGAGGGAGAACACTGATTCCAGCTGTCACACAGTCACAATTGCAGATATAGAAACTTTATAGAAATGGTAAGGAAGATTCAGTGAAATGTTCTGGTTGGTGGAGAGTTGTTAACCCGTCACTTCATCTTCTTTCTTACAGGATGGCGTATTGGTGGATGAATTTGGATTGCCAAAGATCCCTGCAACATAAATGTTTCAGAAGCACAATGGGTATAATGAACTCTACTTTATGAATTGTATTAAGAATCTTTTTTTTTATAAGTCCTGGAGAGCTTGTCCTTCCAGTGTAACCTTAATATCACTACATCCTAGAATGCAGTATGAATGGCTGGTGGTGTTCTTTCTTTGAAGAAAGTTGACCTACTACCGACTTTTCTGTTCATGGAAAATTCGTCACAGTTCCCTTTGGTGGAAGCAGTCAGTCTTACAGGTTTTGATTTCTGTGTCTTATGGACAAAGTGAAACGTGAAGAGTAGTGGTGGCTGTTGATAGCTGAGGTTTGTTTGGACTTTGCATTATGTTTCTCTTTCTTGAGATTCTTGAGACTAAGACTATACACTGCTGCTTACTCTCTGTAAAATAGCCCCCTTATTACTGCGCTTATTTGATAGAAGAATTGAAAGCAATTTTTAAACTGCTGCGGTCTCAAGACTTTTACACGATTGTACTTGGAACCTTCTCGAAAACTGTAACAAATCGCGTTGTCGTTAACTTTGTGTATTCTATGGAGACATAAAATGATGTAGGTTAGCAGATTCCTTTGTGTGGTGTTTCCGGCAATGAATTCGGGTTTAAAACCGGGGCGGCGTGGGGAGAGGGCAGGGTATCAGCGCCTTGTGCTGCACCAGCGCAGGATTTGCCAGAGGCCGGGGCTGGATCCCATCCCAAAAGCGTTTGGTACGGGGAAAGGAAAACGTCCCTCCCGTTCGGGCCCCGCTGCCTCGGCCGCTCTCTGCAGCTGCGCGCGGCGAGGCAGCCCTGGCAAAAGGCAACCCGCGCGGAAGGCAGCCGGGAAAAAAAGGGGGCATTCCCGTTTTCCTGGCGCGGAAGTGACGCGTTGCGGGCGCGCCCCGGGAGGCGCCGCAGAGCAGACGGGTCCGTGTGCTGGCGGGGCGAGATGGCGGCGCCCGGAGCGCCGGTGACCGTGACCGTCACTTACAGTAAGGGCGGGC
>VYZS01084644.1:45410-69567 GCA_013400695.1 Neodrepanis coruscans | reverse complement strand
CTTTACAGCAGAGAGTGGTTTCTTCAGTGTGACAGGTGGCTGCTGACCTGATGGAATGGGTCACTTAAAGGCCAGATGACATGGTTGAGCTTCTGTTCCTCAAAAACAGAAACAGGAGAAGGGAGAAGAAGGCAGAAGGGAAGATGGGCTTTTGTCTGCAAATAAATATAAAAATTGACTGCGAAGAGGTGAGAATAGCCTGGACACCACCAGTTCTTTAAAATATGATGGGAAACACCATGGTTAAATTTTGAAGAAGTGGATCTAAGCAAGACAAGAGCAATGAGGAAGATAGTCAGGTATTAAATCAACAAGGTGCTCTGCTGATTTTTATTAAGAAAACTTTTTTTAAATTGGATTTTTTTTAAATTATTGAATAATAAATTCTGCCTCTGTTCCTTTCGGACTACGATGGTGACGTTCTTTCCATCTTTAGAGTTTGTTTATTCCTCATTGCTCATTTGCATTTTCAAATTGTTACATTATTGTATTAAAACATTTCCTTTATCACGTGGTAGTTTTATTTAAGAATGTTTGGTGAGGAACTTTGTGGAGTAAGCTGTTTGAGTCGTCATGATTCACGTGCTCATTGATGCCTTTGCAGAGCTCTGTTTGATCTGAGGGGTTTTTATTTGCAAAGATGTCAGTAACTTAATGATATTGACGTATTTATAACTCCAACATCTTGCTCATTGCCAGCAGTCATCTTATCTGAGAATGTTCCTATCTTTCCAGTCATTTTCTTACCTGGTAATTGCTTTGTCATTAATAAATAGCAAATAGAAGCCATTGTTCACCTTGTTCATCAGCTGTGTGGCTGACACCTGCTGCTTCAGGGACTGGTCTTAAACTTTGCATACATGTTTTTAGTAAAGTTTTCTGTGTAGGAGTGAAAGTAGGAAGAGATGCAAATTAGGGTGAAGAAACAGAACGGCAGTAGATCCACATATGTCACTTCACAATCTGCAAGCATGGTGAGTTGGCCTTGGGTGGATGCCAGGTGCCCACCAGAGCTGCTCTGTCTCTCCCTTTCTCACCTGGGCAGGGGAGAGAACATATAATGAAAAGCTTGTGGGCTGAGATAAAGGCAGGGAGAGATCACTCACCAGGTACTGTCACAGGCAAGACAGACTCAACTTGGGGAAATGTAGTTAATAAACATTCGAATCAGAGCAAAATAATGAGAACTGAAAGAGAAAAACCCACCTTCCCCCATCCCTCCCTTCTTCCTGGGCTTGACTTTCCTCCCAAATTCTCTAGCTCCTATCCCCTGAGTAAGGTAGGGGAATGGGAGCTGTGGTCAGTTCATCACATTCTGTCTCTGCTGCTCCTTCTTTCTCAGGGGAAGGACTCCTCACACTTCCCCTGCTCCAGCATGGGTCCCTCCCACAGTTTGCAGTCCTTCTGGCAGGCTGCTCCAGTGTGAGTCCCTAGAAGCCCTGCCAGCAAACCTCCTCCAGCAGGGGCTCCTCTTTTTATGGGGCCACAGGTCCTGCCAGGAGCCAGCTACAGTGCAGGCTTCCCAGAGAGGCCACAGTCTCCTTAGGGCATCCACCTGCTCTGGCGTGGGCTCCTTCATGGGCTGCAGGTGAATCTCTGCACCCCTGTGATCCTCCATGGGCTGCAGGGGCACAGCTGCTCCACCATGGTCTTCAGCACGGGCTGCAGGGGAACCTCAGCTCTGGTGCCTGGAGCACCTCCTGCCCCTCATTCTGCACTGACCTTGGTGTCCGCAGGGCTATTTCTTTCGCATATTCTCATTCTGCTCTTCTCTGGGTGCAGTTGCTGATGTACAGCTTGGCTTTTCCGCCTTCTTAATTGTGTTATCCCAGAGGTGCTTCCACTGTTGCTGATGGGCTCAGCCACGGCCAGTGGTGGGACCAGCCTGGAGCTGGTTAGCAGTGGCTCTGTTGGACATGGGGGAAGCTCCCAGCTGCTTCTCAGAGAAGCCTCCCCTACAGCCCTGCTGTTACCAAAACCTGGCCATGCAAACCCAATACAGCAAGAAAATGAATTGACCTGTTTTTAAAAACATATTTAGGCTTTTTAAAAAAAAAAAATTTGAAATTTTGCAGTAGTGGTTACTTTAATATTGTCACTTACTGAAGCAAACTGATAAGCTGTGATACCAGTTCTAACCCAGAAGTTATTTTTATGGTGATTTCACTCTGCTGTGAATTCACAGTAAGACTTTCTGTTACAGTCTGCCGGAAATGGTACTCATAATTTGTAATTAAACTCATTCTGTTGTTATACAAACTTCATCTGTTCTTTTCCTCAGTTAATGTTTGATTATTTTTTCTCTCAACTGCTCACAGGCACAGCCCTCAGAGCAGCTGTATATATCGAAACAACCTTTTGAAATCTATCGAGGTTGTGTTTTGTGGGGTCTTTTTCACCCAAAACAAATTGGGAATAAGGTCTGTTTATGTAAAATGCTTAGGTGAGAGAGGCTTAATGTTATTTTAAGCTTAAAATTGCCTTGGAATTACCCAATATCGTTGGAGCTTTAAAGTTTTTGAGGCTGCAGTGTCACTTGTCATGTGATTGTGGGAGACTGGAGTATTTTGAAATCAGTATTTTTAGCACTCTTCTTTGTAAAAGATATGTGCACTTTAAACTAGTGGCATGAGAATAGTTTTCTTTCTGGTATTTATTAAGTTCTCTCTTCCTGCAGGGTAAAAAAATGCCTTAATTTCTCATACAGCCAGTGGTGGTTGATTCCTGTGGGTGCTTTCAGATTGTCAGATCTTAAGTGTGTGGGAGCAGAGGGTTATAAAAGGGTCTGTTGCAAAGCAGACATTAATAGGCATACTCCTTTTTTTTTCTCTGAGAACTTCCTCCTGTTGGCATGAAAGTAATCTTAGGGAGTCTGAATAGGTGACAGATAAGCTGGGACTTGTCCAAGTGGTTAAGGCTGCTTATCAGTAGTAGTATGGAGAGAAATAGTTTTTGGACTGTGAGAATTTCCTCTGGTTGGTGGTAGAGGCAAAACAAGGTAGACATTGATTGCTTGTTCCTCATATATAAGGAGTAGGAAGCAAAGGAAGTGATAAATTGTCTCAGGTAGAAAAGACTCATGTCATTGAAAGTTCTGACAAGGAGGAAATGGGATACATCAGGAAGGTGCACACTTTAACTTCTGGAATGTCTGGGTACCGTCTGTACTCTTAAAAAGATGTAGGAAATAATAACTTAGCAGGAGCATTGTGCCAGTAAAATGCACCTGGTCAAACTCTTCAGGTTATTCCAATGTAAACCAAGATTTTCAGCTGAGGTCAGTCACTCCAAGGGGAAGGAAATGCAGTAGAATAATTTGATTGAAAATTATGATTGTACATGAGAATCAGTGATATGAGAACGTTTTGCATTAATGGAAAGAAATACTAGGAATAGATTCTCTGTAATCTTTTCTAGGTAACAGTAAGTATTACTGTTATTCTGTTTTTTTGTTAGGTAATGAAAAACACAGTATTCAGGTTGCTTCTCAACAAGAAGATGGTGAACCTACACTACAAGACATGGCTGTACTTATTGAACAAGTCACTGGAGTTCCAGTTCCTTTTCAGAAACTGATATACAAAGGTAACTTGTAAATATGCAGTGTTTCTTAGAGATGATAACTTTCATCTTGGTCACTTTCAGGTGTCCATATTTTGGATGTTGGATGTCTTCAAAAAGACATTCTTATGCTACTAACTGTACTTTAGCTTTTTTTTCCCCTCCCCTGCTTTATTTTTTCATTTAGGAAAGTCTCTGAAAGAATTGGAACAACCATTATCAGTGCTTGGTGTTAAAAACGGTTGCAAAGTGATGTTGATTGGGAAAAGGGTAAGTGTTGCCTTTTTCCCCTCCTAAATTATCGTCATTTTTGTCAGTAAGTCAGCTGCTGAACACAAAAACAGGTTACAGCATTAATCTAGTTTTGTATGCCAACCCACAAAGTTGAGTTCAGTCTCATATTGCCCTGAAAATAAATGCAATTGTACATTTCTGAAATTACATTATTGGCTGGCTTTGACTTTACACCGTTGATAAAACTCTGCCGAACCTGTTGTCAGTGCTCATGAATCATCTGTGTACTGATCACCTTTTCTGCTCATCTTACTTTTCTGGTCTGAAAAAACGCACAACTGTAACTATAGAGTCTGCTGCTTATTTCTAGGGAAATAACTTGTGACTGGTTTTGCCAAGTAGAGGACAAGGTAATAAACTTGTGATGTAAATATTGCCACTGCTTTAAAAATGAGAAGTTAATTAAAAAAAAAAGAAGTTTGCACTTTTCCTTTTTGCCTTCGATTTAATCTCATTTGATGTGTTTGTATACATTGCTCTTCTAACTGTTATTTGTAATTAAGATTTGAAAGAAGCTTATTTGATGGGTATTGAAATATGCAAAGAATAGCCACAGTGTAGTATGTATTTTAAACTATTAGAAACCCATGTCTGTTTCAACACTGTCGATGCTTTTTAGCTGTATCATGGCTATTTGTTCCTTAGTTGTGAATGTTGTACTTTTGAATACACAGAATAGTCCAGAAGAAGAGGCTGAATTAAAGAAGTTGAAAGATTTGGAGAAGTCAGTGGAGCAAATAGCTAATAAGTTAGAGGAAGTTAATAAAGAGTTCACGAGTATCCAGAAGGTATGCTAGTTTTGTATCACTTTGTCTTTGCAAAACAGATTTGTAGGTAGATGTATTTAAAATAAAGAAACAAAGCAGCTTAAAGCTTTGGAGTAATCAGTAATAGGCTGCCTCTCTTAACTGTCCGAGCATAATTCCTAGTGAATTTCAAATGCCATTTATGAGTTTGCAAAATAGAGACATGGCACTGTTCGGGAAAAGGTAAATTTTGTTTCATATGGGATAAATTATATTCTTTATCTCTGGAAAAACATAAAAAGTTGCCTTAAAGTTCAAACGAGAATGTCTATTACTATTTTATCTTTTAAGTAAACCTAGCAGGTCTTACATTTACCATATCAAGAGTGGATAGAACACAGATTGAGACTGGACTCCCTACCGTGCTTAAAACTACAGAAATAGTAAAAGATGTGTTCTGCTGTTGTGGATTGACAGATTTTCTCAGGTGAGTATTCTGTAGGGCATGGGATAATTTTGTTTTTTCTTCCTCAGGGATTTTTAGCAAAGGATCTCCAAGCAGAAGCACTAAAACAGCTGGACAAGAGGATAAAAGGAACTGCAGAGCAGTTCATGAAGACCCTGGAACAGATTGATGCCATTGTAAGTAACTTGATGTTAAGAATATATCTTTCTTGTAATTTATTTGATCTTTTAACAGACGAAAAATTTTATTTTGGCTTTGAAAATTAGTTAATCCCTCTACTCATTTTTTTTCCTTTCATATCTGGTTCTTGCCCCTATATGTCTCCAAAAGACTACTTGGCAGCTTCTGTTTCTAAATGGTGTCATTGATGTCTGTGTATGCATTGCCATTCTACAGAAGAGCTTCCTTTGGGGCAGCAGCCTGTAAAGACTACAAGAAACGGGTATCCTTTATTCAAGCTTTGCCCTTTTAGTTTATCTTGGCCAACTTTCAAGGTAGCAGTAGAGGTCTGGGGAAAAAAACAACAATGAGGTACAATTCGTATTCTATATCACATAAGAACAAGGAAGTCCTGCACACTGAAGAATTTCCTGATCATGTGTAATGACAATACTTTTATCTGAGATTCCTGCATATTGAGGGCTGGATTCTTTCTGTGGAATGTACTGAGGTATATCCAAATGCTTCATGGTCATTAATGGATCATAACCTTACAGTGTATTTCCAGAGTATAATACATATATTCGTGTATCATGTAGTAGCTGAGAGCTAGCTGAGAATAAGGGACTTGTGCAGAGATAAATAGAATATTGTCACAACCAGAGTATTTTGTTACTCTGTTTCTCCAGTCTGCTAGTCATTCTCTGTAAACTTCATTATATAATTATGTTACATATCATGATCATAATATCCTTCTCTGAAGGAAAAGTGGCTGCTTTTCTGTAGTAGTGATGTCTTTGGGTCTCCTCCTCAGTACAGTGACCTTTTATTGCATTTTTAATAGTTCTTTGTTACTTTGTTTTATAAAAGCCTAAGACGTTTGTAAGCCTCTTTTTTTTTTTTTTTAAGAAATAAGTGCGAGTTGTCATTACTAGTGGTTAAAGTTACATTGCACATATTTATTTGCTTTAATACAGAAAGCTGGCAGTGGGGTTTGTCATGAAAACTAGGCTTCTGTGAAATCTTGCAGATCAGGTACATGTAGGTGGGTGGAATCTTAACATAAAATGTAGGTGTTCAGTGTACTGGTATTACACCAAATAAGATGAACAGACCACCAACTTACTGAGGTAGTACTTGGCTGTACTGTAGTTGTGCAATTTATGGAGGCAGCAATACAGGATGGTAATGAGATGTGTATATGAATAATAAGTGTGTTCCTCTGAAGTAAGAAGCGGTAAATAGGAATGCGAAGCACTAAAGTGGAAACCTTCCAGAAATTATTTTATTTGTATTGGATTTTATCAGAATTGGTTACACAGTATTTTGTGTTCATTTTGGTAGCCAAGTAAAAAGCAAAAGGTCTGACAAATCTGTTAAATGCTATTGAACATATAGAGGTGCTATTGATTCAATCAACAGCAGGTTAAAAAATTAAAAGGGGAAAAATGTGGCTGAATGAGAAGAATGGATGAAGCATTGGAGAAGTGGAACACACCAGCAAGCTCATACTGTGGATATTCTAGGTTTTTTCTTTGGCAGAATCTTTGTGAGAGCTCATTAAAGTGTTTCAGCTGTCGTATGTTACTTGGATCACTTAAAACTATATAGCTTGATACAAAATGGATTTGGATTTGGATGGTTACAGAGAGCTAAGGGCTCGGAATCCTGCATATTGTTTCACTCTCTTACTGTTAGCAGACAAGCTCATTAATTAGAGGAGCTGAGTTTGGAAGTAATACTCATTTTTGCTAGACTCCGTGTCTTCAACAACTGTGAGTTTAAAAGAAGGGATTTGGAAAGTTGGGAAGTAAGTTTGTAGTCATACTGTACTGGGGTGTGAGAGAAAAATACAGTGTTGGCAGTGCCAGAGAAAGAAAAGTCTTGAAGGGATGCATTTGGGTAGAGTAGAGCATTGACAAATGCTGCCATTTAATAATTGTTTTTAAAGAAGCTGCTCAGATGTCTACTTAGATGAAAAAGACTGTGTGAACATGATGTGATTATCCAACGTACCAATTTATTTAATAGTAAGTTAAAAAAGTGAAGGACTGGTAGTCAATAAAAACTGCATATTCTAACACTATATGTTCATTTGGATTTTTGAAAGAAACTAATGAAAAAGCTTTTTGTTAGATGGATGGAGTGTAACAAAAGTCCTTTTTTTTTTTGCAATTGGTTAGCTCTACTGCCATGTGTAGCAGATGATTTGTATTTTTTTAAAACAATTTGATAACAAACCTAACATGAT
Source organism: Neodrepanis coruscans (assembly GCA_013400695.1). Taxonomy (NCBI): domain Eukaryota; kingdom Metazoa; phylum Chordata; class Aves; order Passeriformes; family Philepittidae; genus Neodrepanis; species Neodrepanis coruscans. The sequence continues at coordinate 62,090 of VYZS01084644.1, read as the reverse complement.
TCAAGCTATAACTGCTAGTGACAGCTAGTGTAGGAGATTAGCTGTGTTAATAATGGTGTCTCTTTGGTTCTGATAAGATAGCCATAAAGAATAAATCTGACTATCATTTGTTTTGTTTATTATCTGGCTGTGCTGCTATAAAGTAGACTCAGGCATCAGATATTACCTATTAGGATCTCTGGTTTAGGAACCAAAAGAGGAAAACTAAGATATGTCAAAGCTAAACTTAAAAATCATTATTGCAAGCATTCCCAGAACAAATGGAACTTAAGCAGAGCTTAAGGTGGTGTTCTGTGGTAAGGGAGGTGGTTTTATGAAGAGAGATCAGCTGGGAGAGAGAAATTACAAGAGAGTCTGTATTCTCTAAGAAAAAGTGCTCAGAGAGGAGTGCTGGGTTCCTAGTTAAAAGAACACTCAAGAACAGAGAGTATCTAGAGGCAGGAAAATGCACACATTTGTTACTGTGTAAACAGTGATTGGTTTTAAGGATTTTTTGTATAAAGCCATGAGTGTTGTGCATACAAAAGATGAGTCTTTGAGGCTGTAATGTGTGTGTGTCTGCAGGGTGAGAACTCTGGAAAAGATGTGGTTAAGCAACTCTGAATTCAGGGTTGTGGAGGGAGGTGGGACATAGGCACTGGTAACAGCAGGACTTGGGCTCTGCTTGTGGGTGTCTGGGAGAAGGACAAAGAACCTGTGCCCAGGAGTTCTACAGAAGGTGCTGAGGTGAAGCCAGCACTGATAGATAGAAAGGTGTTCATTAATTTGCTATTTCAGGTTGACAGGAATGCTTGTATAGGTCTGAATCTCTTTCAGAAAATATGGCCTGAAATACGTACTCTGAAAAGGAGATGGGCAGTGTAACTGAGGTAGTGCATAATTTCACTTTATAATTTGGTTAGTAAGAAATTCCAGGTATGGAAGACTTGTAGGCACAGAAAAATTTCTGTGACAGCAAGATAACATTTTCATCTTCTGGTGTTTTTCTAATTAGGTCTAACAGAATCTTTAGGTTTAGTGATGCCTAATTAGGCATTACTAATTAGGCTTAACAGAACCGCAGTTTTACATAGCTTGAAAAGAACAAAGCATGTAACATTTGCCAGGATGACATACATGAATATACGGGGGGGTAGGAGTACAGAAAATGATGCATTTTGAATTAAAGGCTGACAGCATGTACCACTTCTCATGGAAGGCAACAGATGTGTACATNGTAACTGAGGTAGTGCATAATTTCACTTTATAATTTGGTTAGTAAGAAATTCCAGGTATGGAAGACTTGTAGGCACAGAAAAATTTCTGTGACAGCAAGATAACATTTTCATCTTCTGGTGTTTTTCTAATTAGGTCTAACAGAATCTTTAGGTTTAGTGATGCCTAATTAGGCATTACTAATTAGGCTTAACAGAACCGCAGTTTTACATAGCTTGAAAAGAACAAAGCATGTAACATTTGCCAGGATGACATACATGAATATACGGGGGGGTAGGAGTACAGAAAATGATGCATTTTGAATTAAAGGCTGACAGCATGTACCACTTCTCATGGAAGGCAACAGATGTGTACATTACAGCTTAAACAGACTGGCAATGTCTGCATTACTGATGATACATTCTAATGATGGCACGTGATTGAGTTATTGTATTTGTATAGTGTCTATATGTTATAGTGTCTGGGAAAACCCTGAAGATGAAGCTCAACAGAACAGTTAAATGTACACCACAGTAGAAAAAGCAGTGTATGTAGCCTGTTGCTATATATTACATAAAGACAAGTGATAGATTTGCTAGCTCCGTTCTTTGCAGTCAGCTTGCCTCATCCCTGACTCTTTTATGACTTTTCTTACAAATTCTTTCTTTTGTAATCATCCTCACTGAGCAGGCGTGGCATTTTCAGGATGCCCGTTCAGAGGATTCTCTAATAATTCTGTTTTTAACGCTAAGGCTAATATGTTAATTTCAGCGTTAAGCTGCATCAAGTTGTTTGTTTATTTTACTGCAGAATCTGCCAGAGAATTTCAGTGATTGCAAACTGAAAAAGAAGGGGTTGGTGAAGAGGGTTCAGGTGAGTTTTCTTGATTTGTTTTTGGAGGTGGCTTTTTTTCTTTTTTTTTTCCCATTATTGCTGGGCACTTGTATACCAAGAATTTGAGAAAATGAGCTTTTCAGACTTCTTCAGTGTTTGTTCCTACATTGGTATTTCTTATGACCTCCCTTTGAGAGTTATTAAATAGCTTTATAAAACAGCATATAAAAATGCAGATTGTTATAGTTCATGCTGTTTTCAGATAATGTTTGTCATTTACATTAGTGGTTGGCCTTCTGGCTGCCTGGTGATGTAAAAGTAATTCTGATAACTTGTAAGGAAGTCAGGATTGATCATTCCTTCTTTTTTGGATCTTGATGGACTGGAGTAATGTCTGAGGTCTAAGCACAAGGATGCAGTCAACTGTAACTCCTTCTGACCTACTCCTGACCTTGCCAGAGGTATTTTTTGGAAACTTTAGCTTCTATTGCAGTGTACCAACTTCATGTGGAGAGTAGGTCTTCAAAATAAAATCTGTACAGAAGAGCAGCTGTGCTGAGAGCGGGGGTTTAGTTGGTTTGCTATTGTATAATGCTTATGAATTCCTAGGCATTGTTTCCTTAGAGATCTGGAACTAAATAATTTGTTAAAAATTGCTGGAACTCACCCCCACCTCCAGTCAAACCTACATGAATGAATGGTAATGCTACTTCTGTATTACTTGTTTTAATTGTATTGTGCTAGCTTCAATCCCAGGTTAGACTCTTAAAAGTCGTTTGTGGAAGTACTTTGCATTCACATATGGAGTTGAAAGGTTTTGTCTTTTACTGTAACTTTATTAAACACTTCCCATTGATGTTTCACAAGTCTTTTAAAATAGCCATCTATTTTAGAGGAAGACCTAGCAAGAAGTATTTTGTGGTAGAAGTGGTTTTAGTTATAGCTTTAGGGACAAAGCATTTTGTATTCAATTACTGAGATAAGTTCAGACAATGCAAATTGAAATGAAGGTGGTTGCTGGTGTAGCTGTGTTATATGGGGCTCTGAACATGCTCTTGATTCCATGTGCCTAACCAAAGCAGCACAATTTTGTAATAGACTGATGGCCATAAACTTGGTAGCAAGCTACTAGACCTCCACTCTTGGGTGAAGTTACAGCAGAAATAAGTGGGGTTTCGTATGAGAACTGATGTTAAAGCATAAAACAGATTGTTGAGCAGAGATCAGTTATTGATATGCTTTTATAGGCACAGTGTTCTGCGACTGTGTGTTATGAATTCTTTGAGGACTGCAGAAGAATCTTAAGGGTTTCAGACCAGACCAGTCAACAATGGTTTGTTTTTCCAGAACTAGAACAGGAAAACGGTGTCAAGTTATGCTTATTACTCTTAAATATTCATGAAAACAAGGGGCAGCTATTAACTGCCTTCTATTGCTGCCAGTCATGTATCTTCCAGGATGAGGAGATAAATACAAAACACTTGCAGCCAGCAACTGCACTTATTACCACCTTGATGTTTTTCATCCCTCGATTCCTTACAGACATGAGTTGATGACAGCTCAAGGGATTGGTTGGAAACAGATGGTTCAAAACAGTGTGATGGTTGAGAAACATTCACCCAGCACAACAGTTCATTGCTCTGGAGGGAAAGAGGTTTCTTTGTGTCATTTTAATGTAAATAACATGACTTTGACTATTTGACTATTTTGACTATTAAGAGTCTGGCACAGACATAGCAAAACAGAGTGCAAGACACAAATACTAGTGGGCGAATCTTCTCGGAGACTGCAGTGTACTCGCACGCTTTGGCATTGGCCTAAAGTAATTTGTTGTCTTAAAGTGCTGAGATGTGATGCCTTGGGGGTGTTCTTTNGATGTTTTTCATCCCTCGATTCCTTACAGACATGAGTTGATGACAGCTCAAGGGATTGGTTGGAAACAGATGGTTCAAAACAGTGTGATGGTTGAGAAACATTCACCCAGCACAACAGTTCATTGCTCTGGAGGGAAAGAGGTTTCTTTGTGTCATTTTAATGTAAATAACATGACTTTGACTATTTTGACTATTAAGAGTCTGGCACAGACATAGCAAAACAGAGTGCAAGACACAAATACTAGTGGGCGAATCTTCTCGGAGACTGCAGTGTACTCGCACGCTTTGGCATTGGCCTAAAGTAATTTGTTGTCTTAAAGTGCTGAGATGTGATGCCTTGGGGGTGTTCTTTGTATATTTGGAGAATTAAATTTAGCGGACTAGTTTGAATTATGGGCCTGCCTGTGAAGCCTGTTTGTGGCTGTTTACATTGCTACCTAAGGAGGTAGCAACACGAAACATAGGCCTAGAACTCCTGGACCTGCTTTGAAAGGGAGAGCAGACCCTGGGAGGGCACAGGAATGCGAAGGACTCTTATTGGGTACTTCAGGGACATAGGTGTTAAATGAACTTCGGTTGGATGTCTTGGTGGGTGGTAGCTTTGAAAGGTTATAAATGTAAAGAGGTTGTTCTTATTCTTTTTGGATCACAAGGCTTCGGCAGTAAAACATTCTCTTCCCTTTCACTTCTGCTGGTCTGTGTTGTAGTTTTAATTCTTTATTCTATTTCCAGGCAACACATATGTTGTGTACAGGACAAGCAAAGTGACCAGGAGCTTCTGGCTCTTAATTGCTCTCTGTGAGCTGATCTAGTTGTGAGAACTTGTGGGGAGGTTCTAATAAAGCTTAAGATGCTGTGAACTGCCCTTCCTGAAAATGAGCCTTCTATCTTTTGAGGCACACCAGCTACTTACTGATAAAGATGAGGGTTCATTGGCACCCTGTAGTCCTGAGAAATAGGTCTTGGTTTAATGAAAGCTTGGTTTAGATTTGACAGAGTACGTTTTCATTCCCACCCTTGGCCTCTGAAATACGTGTTTTAGAAAGGAACTTAAAAGTCATGTTCCAAAATGAAGTACTAACTCGTCTGAACCTTTATGTTTCTTATTGTTGTTTGTGAACTTTGTATCAATTGAAAGTATTTCAAGTGCTTCAGTGGCAGGACCGGTGAGGATGGGCAGCCATGCTATTGCCTTATCAAATGTCTTGTTTCTGCTGAGTTCTGCATAAAGGCAGTCATGAATAAGCTATTATCAAAACAACTGGAATGTGTTACTGAGCTAGCATCTTCAAATTCATGATAGAAACTGCAGTTTCTATTCTTCAGAAGCACCTACCATTGCTAAATTGCATATCCAGTGACATTTGTTTGTTTCTTATTCTCAGGTTTTTCTTGCCCAGTGTGATACCATTGAAGGGAATATTGGTCAAGAAATGGACAAGCTACAGTCAAAGAATTTGGCATTGGCAGAATGAGGCATCGCCTTACATAATTAGGAAACATAATTGCTCTGTGAGCAAGAAGAAAAGTTTGCTCTTTGTTTTGGAGCACATATCCAGCTTCCTTTTTGTTTTTCTTTTTAGATCCAGTCTGTTAGACTGGTACCAGTCAATCATTTTTTGCTTGTTTGCCGCTTGGTTAGAACTATTATTTTGAAAAGAAAATCCTTCCTGAAGAATGGCAGAACTAATCTTTGTGATGAATTATGTACCTTATGGACAAATGTTTAGTTAACTAAGTTATGAAGTTTTCAGTGATGGGCAATTTTGTCTGATACATCTTTGAATTTATTTACAGCTCAAATCAAAGAAGGTATATGATTGTACAAGTGCCATAAGTTGCAGATGTAGGACTTCAGCTTGATTGAAAAAGGCAAACTGAGACAACATCTGGGAAAGCTGAACATTCTAATAGACAGTTCAGAGCAATAAAAAACCCCTACACATTTGTATCTACTTGATGTTTGTATGCATTTATAAATATAAGAAAGCTTGACTATAAGGGAGTCGTACCTATTTTAGCCTTAAATTGTCATAATAAATGGAATGTACTGTAACATGTTTGGTACTTAATTTTGAGTGGTGCTTTAAGTTGTTACTGAGCTCCTTGATACAGACGTATGTTTTTTACATAGATTTCTGATGTACTGTGGTTTTTATAGATTATTTGTATTTTTATTATTTGTGTTCTGTCTTGAGTTATGGTGGGACATGAAATGAGATTACTCATGCTGCTCAAATACCAAGGGTTCAGTTCAAGCAAGGCATAACTAAGGAGCTGTTTTGAAAGGTTTTTTATACTTTTTTTCTGATTTTACTGAATTCATGATGCTATATTTAGTGGAAAAATCCAGTAAGTATTTCCAGTATGTTAAGGCAATCAGTGATTTTTTTATAACATGTTGCAAAGTGACACAGCTTTATTTTAGCAATGCCATCTGTCTGAAGGTTATGACTGATTCTCACAGTGAGATATGGGCCGTGCTTAACTTTCTCTGTGAGGTGAAAAATAGACTTTTGCAGGAGATAGGAACTTTGCAGTCGTTGGTCAGAGCCTGTATCCATTGGTCAGAGCCTGTGACCGCACTGTAGAGTATGTTGGCCTGTAGCTAACACAACTGTAGTAGGAGTTGCTTTTTCACTGATGCTTTGGTTTGTAGGTCAGTCATACATGCAGAGGCTGGTGAAGTAGTGACTGGTAAGGAGCCTGGTGACAAAGCTCTTTCATCCCAAACAAGTCAGACTGAGAATGTACAGAAATGGCCCTTAGGTGGTGAGCCTCATCCATATGGTTAACTGTCCTTTCAAGATAAAAACAGGAAATGTATGTGAAAAGTTCTTAACTTCTAATAAGTTATAAAACTTAAATAATACCTAAAGTGTTATTATTAAAGTATTTTCTTTGATGTTTGTGATTGGAGGAGCTTTTATTTTTAATGAGAAATGCCACTGGACAAATAAAGTGGTAGCTCCGCATTAGAAAGGGTCACTTGTAATCTAAAAACGCTGGTTGACTATACCAAGATTTGAGTTGCCATGTTTTTACTGTTAACCAGTCCCTTCAAACTTGTATTTTTTCCTTATGAAACTCTCTTATCAGCATCTGTGGAGGATTTCATGGTCTAAACTCCTAGGAACCTTATCTGTTAGGAAATGGTATGGTAGGACTATGGAAGTTTTTTCCCAGGCTGCTTGTCTGGTCATGCTGCATTTTCCCAGCACTTTAAGGTTAAGAGGAAGAAGTGTTAGTTGTAGCCATTTTTGTGAAGCCCTGCCTAGCCTGTTGCTGCTTCTGGACCAGATTCAGCTGACTCTTAAACCACCAGCAACACTTGCCTAATTCAGGGAATGCAAAATCATCCACTTTCCTGTGATGGAAAGGATCCTCCCCCTCCCAAATATAGGTCTTCTAATGCATTGAGCTTTCACAGGTGCATGTATAGTAAGCAAAGTATCTTCTTGTGCCCACAAAGAGAACTGGTGGGCATGGCTAGGACTGTGTCTGTTTATGCTGTTCCTTTGTATTTCTCTCTCTTGGGAGAGAACATGCAAAGCTACAGGCAAACACCATCTTCCCACCACTCCCTCCCAGAAACTGCTGCTTCTTGAGGTATGCTTATGTGAGTGCATTCTCAGCCTGTCTCAAAGCCAGGTGAATTAACTTTCAGGATGTTCCATAGCAGATCTTTTGATGATCTTATACTTTGAGGCAAAGAGAGTGATGGTGAAGCTCTCCCACCATCAGCACATCTGTGTTCAGCAGAGGGTGAGTGTCCTGAGCTGAACTTACCTTACAGTGGTAACTCCTGTATCTGTGTGCTTAATTTCTAGGACAAAACTATGTGTTTGAAGACCAACTACTGCAGTATAAATTTTCTTGTCTTCCAAATAGTTGAGTTGTTTTGGAAAACAGAAGGTTGTATTCAGAGTTACCTAAAACATTCTAGAGTGCATTGACTTTTATACTTTGTTTTGGAAGAGGAGTCCTACACTTTTTTTGTCATAATAGCCTTAAATTTCGCTTTTGAAGAGTGCAGCAGGCTACAATTGTGGGATGAAGGGGAAGAAACAGGAGATTTTAAATATTCTTCAGAATTTGTAAATACAAATCTCAATGAAGCTTAAGCTATATTCTCACTGGTTCTGTAGTCCAGGTATACTGTTCTACCTGTTTTGCTACAGAATCATTTCCTCACCCCAACCGTCTGCCCTGATCATGTCAAAACAGAAGTTTTACTCCCTTTTGCCTTAGTTGCACTTATCCCGTCGTCTTCCTCCAGTTGCTGTGTTGCTCTGGCTGTGTTTACACACCTTGGACTTGCCATCCAGGCAAAATGTATCACAAGGTTTGTCTTTTATGAAAATGGAAATCGAATTACACATTCCCTTGGCCCATTTTCTCCCCCAGATCCCATGGGCTGGTGTGAGCTAAACCAAACTGGGCATTCAGGGAGCTGTGGAGTCTGGAGCTATGGGACAGGTTGCTGGACAGGTTGTCTGGAAATGGCGTAAAATTATTGGCGTCCTCTAATGTCGCTGTAAACCTGGAGAAACACTTCTTGACTTCTAATGGACACTCGGCGTTTGGAGTGGAGTACTTGACACCGTGGAACTTGGCACTACATTTTTTTGTTAACTTACTTTATTGTACTATCTACTATCATAAAGGAGAAGGTGAAAATAAAATATGTGAAGTTCTCTGCTGTCCTTAGTCATGGTGTGGTCACTAAATTCCGTAGATGTGCCGTATTTTAACGGGGAAGGTGCTCTTGGTGCTCCCGTGTGCTCTGAGCCGGTGAGTGCGAGGCGTCGGGAACGGCCGCTGGATGTGGTGACCCAGGGCCGGGAATGTTCCTGGCATTGGCAACATCTTAAAGAGAAGCTGGTGGGTTGTTCGTTGTTTTGTTTCTTTTTTTGTTGTTGTTTGGTGGGGGGTTGGTTTGTGTCTTTTTTGTTTTTGCTTTGTTTTTGTTTTTTTTTAAAGCGCTTTTCACGGTTATGCTGCACAGCCTGAGTCTGGGACAGGCTGCCCAGAGAGGCTGCGGAGTGTCCCTCCCTGGAGATATTCAAGGACTGCCTGGACACAATCCTGTGCGATGTGCTCTGGGATGACCCTGCTTGAGCGAGAAGACCCGCTGCAGTGCCTTCCAACCTTGCCCATTCTGCGATTCCGTCGTTTCTGGGTCTTGATGTAGAGGACGTACTGTTTATTATATTTTTTACGTATTTGGGTGGCTGGCGGGAAGGGGCGGCACGTTCTATGGAATTTATTCAGAGACGCGCCCCACAGCCGTACTGCTGTGCCTATCGAGTTCCCGTAGTGCTCCAAAGGCTTTACTAAGGATCAGCCTGATGAGGGCGGAGAATTCCACTCTCCTCCTCCTTCCCGGGCGCGTCACGGCGCGCGCCGGGGGAAGATGGCGGCGGTGGGAGCGGGCTCGGGGCGGAAGCAGGTGCGGCAGGAGGAGCTGCGGCGCCTCATGCGGGAGAAGCAGCGCCAGAACGCGGGGAAGAAGCGGATCGACTCTCCCTTCGCCAAATATCCTCGGCACTGGGCTCCCTAGGGCTCGGCTCGGGGGCTGTGGCGGGGAGGGAGGGAGGGAGGAAGGGATGTTCCTCACGCCGCTTCCCTTAACGCGGCCGCCACGTACAACAGCCTGGGGCACCTGAGCTGCTCCCTGTGCAACGCGCCCGTGAAGAGCGAGCTGCTGTGGCAGACCCACGTCCTGGGCAAGCAGCACCGGGAGGTGAGCGGGGCTGGGCTGGGCGCCGTCCGCGGCCGCGTCGGGGCGGTGGGGAAGGGGATCGGGAGAGGTCACACGGCCGGAGCGGGGCTGGGGGTGCTCCCTGCTCCTGGAGCTGTGCGGTATCGGGAGCAGCCACCCGCCGGCATGAGGGAGGGGTGTGAAGTTGGACAAGGCCGCTTGCTTCGTCCGGTGTCTGGTGTGTGTGTGTGTGTGTGTCGTTTCGAGGGTCCCGCTCGTAAGTTGGAGCGGTTCCCATATGAGTGACAGCCAGAAGCTCGGACTGTGAAACCCATGTTGGTATTGCTTTGCACCCTGTGTGTTGTCAAGTGACAGCTTAGGAAAATACCTTAAGACTAAGAAAATAAGCCTTTTTTTTTCTTTTCCCCTTTGTAATTTAGCTGTAAAGATGAAGAATTTATAGAGATCCAGGGAGCTGGTAACTTGGATGTGGCCTTAAATCCAGGGTTTCTTTACCTTTTAAATTCTGCTGCTGGTTCTTAGCAGAAGCTGCGAGATCGTGTTTAATGTTACAGGTACTGAGGAAAAGACCAAAGGAACGGAGGGTTTCCTTTCTCACTGCCTGCATTCAGACTAGATGACCATGGCAAGGCACGGTGGCATGTCCTTAATGCTAGTGCTGTGTTTTAATTTTACTTAAATACTTAAGATCCCAGGACTTAGAATGACTCCTGCTCTTTGCTCCAGTGCCTTATTGCTGTCAGTGTTACTGATCTTACTCTTTCTTACTTGTACAGCCTTCCTTGTGTTAAGGTGTCTCTCCCCCCATGTCACACCATTCCAGAAGCTGACAGTCTTTGTTTTGGTATCCATGATGTCTGTTTCAATGATCCTGTTCTAGAAAGATATTAGCTCACTTTAATAAGCTGTTTTAAAAGTACTGTATTTTAAGCTGCAATTCAGAAGTTACTGCTAGGAAAGCGTCCTGAATTTTTACTTCTTTACAGAGAGTTGCAGAATTAAAAGGCACAAAGCAGACGGCGCCTGGTTCAGCTGCTGGCACATCATCTCATCCTGTCAAGAGAAAAACTGTTGACACAGAAAGTACAGAACTAAAGAGAGTAAAAGGTAAGGAGAGAAAAATTATCAAGTACCTGCCTGAATCCAGCCATTTTTCATCTTGAATGTTTATGGTTTGGGGTTTTTTTTCCCTGTGGAAGTGAGCATGAATGCACAAGACTGTTGAGTTAGTGCTGTCCTATTGCTGCTGAAAAGGGAAAAAAATCTATCTTGCTCTTTATCCATGAGTTCACAATCAGGAGAAAACTCTGCTTTTGGTAGTTTACCTGGTTTTCTTCTGGGTTATTGGGTTCAATTAAGTTGTGGAACTGTGGGCTTGGCCCAGACAGAACCAGAAGCAGTGTAAGCTAAGCAATGGAAGCATTTGCCCAGAAGTCATGTTACTCCTTTTCAGTGGGATCAAGCCCCTATTATACCTCAGTTAATTTTTTTCCCTTAGTGGTACTAGACATGTAAATATATGAAATATATGAAAGTGTGCATTTGTGAACTTGTCCCTGTAGCAGGAGTGTGAGGGATGTTTCTTTTAAAAGCATAAATTTTAAGAATCGACTCTTGGCTGTTGTACAGGTACAGATGAAAAGCCACGTACATCGACATCTGGGTAAGTAGATCTTAACTACATATTAATTTTTTGTAACTACCAACAGCTGCATTCTCGCCCAGTTCTTCCTTGTCTCTCTTTCCTAGGCAAGGGTAAAGGTTCAGAGAGTCAGCAGATCCCTGCTTCTGCACATTCTCTAATGGGGTTGTACATTCCTGAACATGGCAGCATCTTCCTCAATTCAGTTGAGAAAATTGTATCAACTCGTAGAGTCTCTGAAAAAACAGAATTCTTTTACTGTCACTATCAGACTTTTAAGAATTAACATGTCGTAGTATTACACTGTTTGCTAGAATGAACATAACTAGTTTGTGGCAAGCATTATAATCTTTAATTCCAGTCTGAAATTAAGACAAATTTTAAGTCTATAATTTAGTTATTAACAAAAACTGATAATAAATGCCATCATGTTAAGATGGTTTTTGTCACTTAAAATTCATTTAAGTGCGTATTGTACAGTTGAACTCTCACAAATTCAAGACCGTGTTTGACTTCAGGGGATTGGGAGAAGCACCTTAACTGCCACTAAAAATTTCTGATGGTATTTGGACATCTTTGCAGGGTTCGTAGATGTCAAATAAGACCTGTGGTTCTCCTGTACAATTCACAGGATAAATTATTTTTATCTTGCCTAGATATTATGTATGGTTTCCTTACGAAATTTTGAGTTTGTGTGCAAAATCAACACTTGAGAGGTTTGTTCATTTTTTAACTCCTCTGTATGCTTAGTTTAAAATATAACACGGAAAAATGTTTGACTTGCAGGCCTGCAGCTATTCTAAGCAAATCTGGGTTTTCTTATTGTTGAGCCTGTGTGGCTTTTCTAAGCTGCAGTTCTGGGCAGCAGTAGGTCCCCAGAATAATTAGTTATGTTATACGTGGTTATCAAGGTTTATGTGGCATTAGTATGACCACTGAACTCTTAATTCAGTGATACACGTTACTTTGTATGTAGAAACAGACTTACTTAAGCCACCATTCCTCCAAATGCAACTTCTTGTGGGTTATTTTCGTTAATGTTTTTCATCCTGAATATTCAGGTAGAGAAATGGAACTGAAATGTGTTTTTAGAATTAACCTGAGCATTTCTGGGGAACTTAAAATGAGAGCCACAAGTGTGTGCTGCCTTTGGAGAGTGTCGGCACCTGTGCAGTTCAGGGCATTGCACAATATCTCACATTGCTTGGAGTGACCAGCCGGGCTTTGGGTGCTGGAGTGGGACTGATTTTTGTGAAGTCTGACGTACTTATGTTGTGGGCTCTTCACTAGGCTGCCATCAGATTTTTTTGATGAAGCGGAGCAGGACAGTGCAACTGTACAGCTTTCCAAGGGTCCGGGTCCCAGTTTGTTGTCAGGAAATTATGACGATGATGATGATGATGAAGAGGAGGAACAAGAACAAGCAAGCAAATCTTCCCTTATGCATAAAACTGAAATTCCACCTCCAACTCAAGAAGTGATAGCTAATTCTCTGCCTGCAGGTAATGCTGACTGAAATAGTAAGTGATTCAGTGAGAAAAAGTTGTGTTTTAATGATGATGAAATGTTTTTCATTTATTTTTATAATTAGCACCATTAGCTGGTTTGGGTGAGTAGTACTGGAATTAGGAGAGTCTTCGCTAATTTATTACTGCGTGGTGGTTTCTCAATGATTTCATGTTCTAATTGTTTGAGGCTGTCAAGTGGCTGTTCTTCCCTTGATTCAGTAAGGTATTAATTGAAATTTCTGTCTACTCAGAATCTGAGAAAATGCTTGAACAGCTGTTCTTTTTCTCACAGACTTCTTTTCTTTCCTGTAGACTTCTTTGACAGCAAAACTGCTGCTGCTCCTATAGTTTCCCATTCGGGATCCATACAGAAAGCGGAGGTACAAGAGAAGATAGTGGAAAGGTAAGCAGTCAAATTAGATATTGATAGTTTTAGGAGTTGTAAGTAAACATTATTCTTCTTCCAGGAAACAGACTGTGATCACTTAGAAATCTGCCCTATTGTTAAGTTGCATTCAGAATAGTTTGTATATATGTCAGCCTCTGGCATTATTTCAGACAGGTATTTTGCACCCTTGGGACAGGATAAGAGACAGAGCAATGCCATACAGTGTCTGTTAGACATCTCTATTTGCAAATTTTAACACAGGATGCTGTGGAAACCTAATGTCAACCCCTTCTTGTAACTGTTTAAAGAAAACTGCTTGTTCTGTAGGAATGGTTCATCTCTCTTGCGCACTTATTTAGACCATGGTTTGGTCTTTCAGAAGGAGCGACTGTGCTGTTAAGATATTTGGGTGCTCAGCACCCTGGAAAAAATAGTTTAAGAAGCATAAGCTGTAGCTCTTGTTTTGACAGTGAGATTTAATCCCTTTTGTGCAGTTCCTCATAAATGAGGTAAGACCAAGCTGAAGGAGGAAGTTTTGGTGGTTGTAGGTAAAACTCAGGGTTTAAAAAACCTGCTCTATTTCTTGGTACTTTTATGAAGGATTATGATTTTTATTCTTGACAATTTTTTAACTCTACAATAAAGCAGATTGTAAAGTGTTAACTTGAGCTTACAGTAATCAAATATTTCAGGAAAGAAAACACTGCTGAAGCTTTGCCAGAAGGTTTTTTTGATGATCCTGAAGTGGATGCAAAAGTAAGTGATCTGCTCTTTCTGTGCTGCAGGATTTATTTCTGCCAGTTCTACCTTTATTCCTTTTTGCTTCCTTCACTGAAATAACAGTGCTGTAGGCTCAGGCCTTTATATTATTTGCCTTGAGTATATTTCCCTGTTCCTCTGTGGAAGGCTACTGGTATATTTAAATTGTATTAAAAAAGGTAAAGCCATGACTTCTAATTTGGAGACCTTCCAAATAAAGCTTCCCTGTTTTCAGTTAGTCCCCCTGTCCCAGCTAACAAGCTTAGGTGTCTTACTTGCTCTGTCAAGATGCTTTTGGCACCACATGTTGCCATATGGGAATAGTCTTGAGTAACGGTGTTCTGGATATTGAAATATGTAGCTGAAAAAGCCACACTTTTTTGTTTGCTGTGGTTGGTTGTTTTTCTTGGATTTTGTTTTCTTTGGGTATGACTAGTTGAAGTGTCAAATTTTTCATCATGAGTTGGGAAGCTTGTACAAAGTGGGAATGCCTAGGAGGCAGAGGAGAATCTGCTTATGTCTGTGAGGACACTGGTTAGTGATCTTTGTTCTGATTATTGCCTCAACTGATAAAATTTACAAGTGGTTAATTGTTCCAGCAAGTTCTTCTTTGAATTGACTGCAAATGTTCTTCCTTTTAATCATCCCTTTCTAAGTGTAGCTAATACTCAGAGGAAGGAAAATGTTTGTGACATCACTTATATTGAGGAGGTGCAGTGGTTCTATGTTGGAATCATACAGGAAATGATTATTTTAAGAGTTAACTGAGCATTTGGAAGGGAGATTGTGGACTTTAAAAATGTTTGTTATTTACAGCTGGTATTTGTAAACCATATGAATTCTGGATTAGATAAATATTTCAAGAAAAAATAATAACTTTAGTGTTTAAATTTATTGTAAGAAATACAAATAATTATGAATTACAAAAGACAACCACAATGCATAATAACACAGTACATACACATATGATAGAAATAATCACAGAACAGAAAAATGAAATGATGACTAATACTTCTCAGTATGAGCTTGCTTGGAAGCTTCTAATTTATTCTATAAACTTAATTTACACTACTAGATTTTGTATAATTACTCAGGAACAAAATGTACCAAACTTGTCTTTACCATGATGATGACTGATGTGTCATCAAAAGAGAAGAATGAATAAGGGAAAAATAAAACTAATGCAAAAAGATGCATTAACTATTATTAACTATTATGTTCAAACTGCTTAGTTTTTCCTAGCTATATAATTTCTGTCCAGTCCTGAGTCAGGCATAATCTGTCATCTAACATATATTATATGCCACATCTTCCAGTCTCGAGTTGTGGAAGTTTTGAGTACACAGGTAGATTATCTTGTTTATTTATTTTCATTAAAAGCAAAATCTGGTCTTGATTACCTTAGCTGTAGATCTTAAACACATTCTTACAGCTACTGCTTTTTCAGATTTCATATCTTAGTAATTAACGCCACCTACCACAGAATAAAAAGCTGTGCACGTTATTAAAATTGGTTTGTAGCTGTAGTGTTCCTTCTTTTAGCCAACACAATTAGACTAGATTTGAGATGCAGTCAGGCTATCAAACATCAGACTATCGACTGAGAAAACTGATACTTTATGTTATGCCAGAGGCAAATGATTTACTGCTTTTGGCTTGTGAAATGGCTACTGTATGCAATTGAACAGGCAGCTTACAGAAGAATTTAAAAGTTACCACCTTACACAGTGAAATGACAGACCATCAAATTAACGGACTTAGTCACTTCTGTTACTCCAGACATTCACACCAGCCATTATTCAGTCAATTATTCAGTCAATTATTCTTTAATGCTACAGTCATGGATATTGTTTTAATCCAGGAGTAGAGTCATATTTTTCCTCGGAAACCTTTGTGCAGGTGCACTCTCTTACTCACATACATTACTTAAACTGAAGTACATTGACCAGACCTTCCTGATAACACAGCATAATTTTTCCTGTTTCTCCTGATTTTTACAGTGCCCCAAAGAGTCACTAGACATTAACTTGAAAATTTTCATGTTCCTTAGGTGAGAAAAGTTGATGCTCCAAAGGATCAGATGGATAAAGAATGGGATGAATTCCAAAAGGCAATGCGACAGGTCAACACAGTAAGTAATGGAATCTATTTTTATTGATACTAAATACTATACACAATAAGGAAAACCAACAGTTTCATGCAGCTCTGCAGAATGACTGACATCTGCATTGTCAGCTGTTTGTTTCAATGCAGTGTGTGGTTAAATGCACTTTATAAATGAGCAAAGGGTTCCTTCTGTTTTCCACTTCAAGGAAATTAAGTTGAAAGACTTTTGATAAGGATCCAGTCATCAGTATCTATTTACATTTGTTAAATTGTATTTTATCTAAGTACTATTTAGATGGCATATACCTCAGATCAGTGTCCTGCATCCTAATGGGACACAACTGTGGGCCCTTCTTTAGATCTAGAGATATATTCATCTTTTAACCTTTAAAAACACAGAACAAAACACCACCCCATTTTTCTGCCTTTTTGAGGAAGTATCTATAAAGTGTAGGTAACCTGGGTTTCATGGTTAATTTAAATGTACTGGAAAGGAACCCCAAAATTTGGGAAAGTGACAAATGAGTTTGTGTGTAAGACACGTGAATTGGCCAGTTTTTCTGTACTTCCATTTTTTTACTGTTTAGCATTGCATGGAAAGTCTTCCTGCAGCAGGTTTTCATCCGCCCTTTTGTACAATACGAAACTGT
>VYZS01084644.1:20787-38780 GCA_013400695.1 Neodrepanis coruscans | reverse complement strand
TAAAATATTATCTTAGGCACAGAAAGCATCTAAAATCGATTTCTGTTCTGATAAACACAGATTAAATAAAATCATGAACCAACAAACTTGACAAGCCTGGGACATGGAAAGCAGAACTTCCTCGAGCTTTGGTAAGTGTCTCTTCTTTATTTTTACATCTTTTAATAAAGCAAATCTTAAAACATTTTGAATTTGACTTGGAAAAAATAGGAGAGGTGTATGGCTTGATTTATATCAAAAAGTAAAGTTGTGAAGGAACAAGCTAACATTTTCCTTTAATATTCCAGTTTTAAAACTAGATTATAAAGAAAGAAAACAAGATTTACTCTTCTTGAGAGCATTCTAGTTACTTGTCTCAGAGATGTTTATTAACCAAGCAGTAAAAATTAAAACTGAAGTGAGATGTTTGATTTGCCTGTTTTGGAGGAGATCTGGTATAGTGGGAGCCATTTCCATATAGTGATAGAGATGCTTTTTTATCACTCCCGATTTCCATGATGCTTGAGTTCAGCTCTTTATATTTATAAAGCTGTCAAAATTCAAGCAATGGTCCTTAGCAGTTTATTGCATCCATTTATTCCTGCTCACATGTGCTGGATTACAGCCATTGGGTTTTGGTTGATTTAATAACTGTTAAGTGTAAGTAGATGCTGCTGCTAAAATGTTTGATGAAACACTGCAGTCTTACATGAATTAGTACTGTCATTGAGAGAAAAACATTCAGAGAGTACTGAATACAGAATAAACACTCAGAAAATAATGAAATAAATAATGAATGTTTGGACAAGTTGGAGAAAACTTAGTTCAACCAAAACTGAAATAAAATTCCCTTCTGCGATGTGAAACATTCAAATATCAATGTCTAAGGTGCCTGTCATTCTGCAGTGAAAGATCTCTAGATCGATTTATCACTGTAAAGAGAACTTTCAGCTGAGAGAGTGGTACAGTCTTCATAGATGGCCTTTTTCAAAACAAAATGAAAGATCCCCCCCACCCAGTTTCCCGCTGAGAAGTGCTAAGCTAAGTTTCTAATTGTTCTATTTATCTTTGCTTTTCTCTGACCCCACTCACCATCACCAAACACTTAGGTTGTCAACTCTGAACTTTAGAACCACTCTATGTTAGGCTTAACATCAGGAAAATACGTGATTAATGTCAGGTTACACTGAGCATCACGGACATACATATTTTGACAGTACAAAAATGTTAATCTCTGAGTTTATAACTCACACTTCCATTTTGTATAAGTATCTGTAATTTTGCTTTCTTATACTGAAAGAATCTTGAACTTGCAAGTATGGTTTCATCTGCAGATGAATAGGAAAGGAACTAAGCATTCAAAAAGTTCAGCTGTTTTAGTTCAGTTGCCTCTTTAGATGTATCTTGTAGTAAGAAGTTAAAGGCAGTGAGTTTAGTTACAGTGCAGGGAGCTTGTACATTCAAATCCAAACCAGTCAGTCCAGTATTGTTATCAGGGATACCAGGAATAAATACCAGATCACTCATTCCGTTCATTATCCTTGAATAAGTTGTTGAAGGACTAAAGGCGGTGGACTGGCCAGTGGGTTTGTGCATTGCTGGAGAAGTAATTGACAGCATCGGTCCCTCTAGGTTGTTTCTTGTTTAGGAGCTGGTGCTCTTGTCCTTGGAGGAATCTCACAGATCTACAAGTGGTGTTGTATCCAAGTTTTATATATCTTACTGCGTACAACTGCACATTTCTTCAGCATTTGAAACAAAGCGTTTAGAGAGCTTTGTGAAGATGATGGGAGTGACTTTGCCTTTTGTGACTATTAATGTACCTGTGCCATTGTGACAAGAAGGCAAGAAATCATCCTGCTCTTCTGCAATGGAAGTAGCAAGGCTATAAGGGAGATGAGGGAAATACCCTAACCTTTTTTAGTAGTCAAGCTGATTTATTGAGGTAAATAATCTCCCAGACTTAGGAAAACATAGGCATAATTAGTTTGTAATCTAAGTATGTCTTCAGCTTTGGAAAACAGTTTTATGCACTTCCAGTGAGCTATTCAGCTAGATTAATAGCCAGAGGAAGTGATTGTGCTTCCTTCATTTCTTTCTTACTTTTTAACTTGCTTGAATTCTATTTTTAAACAATAAAGATGAAAATAGTCCTAATAACTAGTTCTGTCCATTGCCACTACTGAAAATAAAATTTTGATTGGAATTGATAAGACTATTTTAATTCTCTGACCTCCCGGACTTCCAGAAAACAGAAGAATCAGAATAAAGGGGGAAGACTTAACATTTGTAATCCTTATTCATTGATACAATAATGGAGAGTGTTGCCCAGATTTAAGAACTGTGGAATTAGTTAAGATTCACCAGCTCAGTGGTTTTGAAACTGATAAGTGACTTCCAGGGCCAGCACGTGCATGCGTCTTTGAAACGGAGTTCCAAGTAGCAGCTCTGCAGGGAGCAGCTACCACAGCTACAGCTGCTGGCTGTTGGTAGTCAGCTCTTCTCTGGCAAGTGCAGTTGGTCACAAATGGTAATCTGCTGCTAACTTCTCTCCTGCCCTGGAAGAAATAAGCTGCTGCTCTTGTGACTTAGAAGTAGATGTGGGAAAAGGTCTGTATTTGGTACAGAGGAGCCCAAAAGCGACTGCAAAAACCAATCAAACCAAGATAACAAGAAACCAATCAATGTTCTCATTTGCTAAAATGATTGTTATTACTCTACTACAGCATTTAATTTTAGAAGTTGCTTTAGAATTGCAAGTACTGATTAAAAAGAACACTAACATTAGCTTTGGGCAGGACCACTGCCGATACATTCAATTCAAGGAGAGACAAATTTTGTGTATTACATGCCACTCTAATTACATTCTCTGTGTTTAATCATTTTAAAAACACAGAGTTAGAAATAGCTCTAATGAGAAAAGTCGTATTACTCAAATATTTTCAGCACTTAAAAATTCTTTTTTTTTTCCTTATAATGCAGAAGGCTTGCACTAGAAATTCAGACTGGTAGGAATCATGTTGCTGCTGTCATTAGAAATGTGAATATATAATGTTACAGAAATCCCCTTTTGTTAGGTCCCATCAAATGAATTTGACACTTCTCTTTCATTCAGTTACTGTCTTAAGATAACGTACCAGGCAGGACACATGCATTGACACAGAATCTGATTTAATCAACATCACTGTGTTCCTTCCTGCAACCAAGGAATTAATTAAGTACACTTCAGTGCCGAAAACGGTGGTGTTCCCTTGTATTCCTATAAAGTATTGCTCAGGCCAAGAGTTGGAAATTTCAGGTGTGAAGGAGTTTTTCAATGTCTGCCTTCATCTGATCTTCTGTTCATCACTTCAGTTACAACTACCCTGGCCTGAGAGCTGGGAAAAGAAATGCAAGTTCCTTTGTGTAGACATCTAAACTAGGTCTTCCGAAAGTACAGTGCAGGGAAAATTGGTGGTTACAGCAGTTATGGAGGACACAAGAAATCTGTTCAAATCCCTCCTTTCAATGCTGACCCTTGAACATACACTTTGTGTGATCTAGTTGAGCAGCCTAACAATTCCTGTCTTTACTGTAGAAGCTGTGCCACTGCAAAGTGACTGGATTAGTGAGTGTGTGTGACTTTCTTGTTAGATAATCACAGCACTCACTTGAGAAGGGGAAGGTCCTGTCCCAGGTACGTAAATAGTGCTGAAACACATTCAGCTGATATTGAGGCTGTGGTAGAAACTGAATTTGGATCACCCCCATCTCAGAGAAGGACTCTTGGTTTTTTGCTGTTGAGTATTTAAAAATGAAAGCAACAGCAACATTTTCATTTCTGCCTTGTTTGGGTGGGGAAGGTTCAGCACATACTTTAAAACTGTCTTGTGAAACCTGACAAAAACACCGCCTTGCCCATGCAGCCTTCTGAGGCTCAGGCACTTACAGGTGCCTATGTTCATGGCACCAGTGACATTTATATTGTTAGCTTCCTAGGAGCACAAATGGGAACCTTGGGGCTCACAGATGTCCCCTGGCTGTGCCTGAGAATTGCATATTGCCAAAGGACTAACTTTCTTTGTTTTCCTTCTAGTTGACTATTCCAGCCAGTATTCATACTTCAATTTTTTTTCACTCAAGAAACACATCAGAGCTGCTTGAATTCACTTGAGATGTTTCCAGAAAGCTAATACTGATTCGATCATACAAAAGCTGCAGAATTTGTGCCGTCTTTCATCTGGAAACTCGCAGTTGTGTGGGCAGTGACCTTTTCACATCAGTACAGGCTTCCTCTTATCTTCCTTTGGGCATGAGTGGTTTAAATTTCTGTCTGAGGCAATATTATTTTTTACCTATTTTTCCCCCTCCAGATCTACTTTCATGTATTTTGTTTACCTGTTTTCTATATTAAAGCTATTCAGGAGCTTTTTCTTGCCATTCAGAAATATTTTCCAACTAAAATAATGAAATTAAAATGAGCCGAGGTTTTATCATTCTTCTGCCTGTATTTTTTTTGCAGAAATCCTCTCTGAAGACCTCTTTTCCTTCCCTTGTCTATGTCTTTATTTTACCCCTCTCATTCCACACCCAAATGTGCCCCTGCACTAGTTCGTTTAAATCTCAGTCTTTTCTTGCCGATTCTGCAAGGCACATGTCGATTATTAATGTGAAAGATACTATACACCACAGAGCTGCTGTTGCCCTTCGGCAGCTTTACTAGGAGAGCAAAGCCTTGACCTAGTTAGTGTTGAGCTGCAATAATGGTCTCTTTTTATTTTTTTTTCTATTACACTAGCCAGGCTAGTCATAAAAATAGCTTTTGCTGTTGAAGAAATGTGAAAACAGCTTCAGCTCTCCTATCAAGAGTAATAAATTAAATATATTTTAAGTAATAATAACTGAGAATTTTATCAAGGGTAGTGCTACAGCCTATAGTTCCTGTAACCTAAGGGCTGGAATAGGTAATTGTCAATATCAGGTAAGGCTTCCTGGGTGCTGGGGTGCAATGAGTTCTTGCATAATCCTTCTCTGGCTGCATCTCTTTTGCAAAAGCTGTTAAGTTCTACAGGTCTCCCAAGTCTGTATGCGCGTCTAGATCATATCATATTATAATTCCAGGCTCAGACTTAAGACCCAAATGTTTAATAGCTGGCGATCATGGAAAATAATAGTGGTACATCCCACAAGCTCAGCTGGGGCAGGGAGGGGAAGCGGGACCCCAAACTAAATTCCGAGAGGCAGGTAGAGACCTTAGTAAAGTAGGGATGGCAGCTGTAGAATCAGGCTCACATTATTAAGGATGCTACTCGCTTGCACTGCCAAAAAACTGCTTTCTCACAAGGACAGAGCAGTAAACGTGGAAGTACTGCCAGTGCCCTAAGAGGAGAGGCGGCAACACAGTGCAGCCAGAGGTGCTGGATTGCAGCAGCAGCTCAGAACCAGCCCCTTACTGTGTGAGTTGTGAACTCAAGGCTGTGACTGCAGCACTTCAGAAGATCCAAAGGAGGATCTGAACTGCTCGACCAGTGTCGGCAGGATGAGACAGTTCCCTGGCCTGCTCAACTGTCCATTCTCCCTCTTCTAATGCCGATTGCCGTGCTCCTCCCAGCTGCTGAACTAGTTTCCTGGCAGGGTGGAAGGTGCTGTCTAGAAGCCTCATCACTGGACAGTGCTGCTGGAATGGGAAAGTATGAAGGGTCTTAGCAATACTGTATTCGGTACCCAAGTTCATTCTTTTGCTCTTATTTTTCTTTCCCCAGTGCCTGATCTATAAAATAGTTTGGGAAAACACCAGAGATGCAAACCAGTGGCTGCTCCTAACAAGACACCAAAGTTGGCTTTTCTGTGCAGTGTGAGAAGTTCTCCAAGAGCAACTTTGTTAAAAAGCAAATAAAGTTTTACAGACAGAAATAATGCTTACTCTACTGATTACACAATCTGGCTCCACCTACTCCTGAAAAGCCTCATGATCCCTGACAGTGGGCTAACATCCTTTCTAACATTGCCAGCATTGCACAGGTGTTACCCTCTTTCCCAATGAGCACTGGGACCTTAAGCGTGATGATATGAAACCTTTAATCATTAATGAAAACAAGCAATTTGTCTGTGATCTTAGTTTGACAATCCATAAAATAGTGCTTCTTAAATGACAAATTAGCAACTTGGTTACAAAGAACAAAGTTTAAACAACACAACAGTTGTATGCACAAAGCTACCACGTCAGTTTTTTTTTTTTTTTAATCAGGAAAAAAATTTATTTATAAAAACGTCTCGTATAATTTACTGTTGAGTCTCTAGCTGAATACAGTGGTTTAGAACACTAATAGCCCATGCTTTTATACAGATTAGCCAAAGCATGAACATCAATGAAAATTAACCCCCAAAAATAACTTGTCTTTGCTTTATGTTATGAGCGACAATAGTGTTAAAACTGGAACAGTAATGAAAGCAACACAAGAGTTAGGAAGCACAGTTGCTTAAAGAGTAAAGGAAGTATTTTCTTTTGATGTCTCAGAATAATAAGAAAGTTAGAAATGGCAGAAACTCCTCTGTAGATTAGTCCATAGAAAGCATTGTCTCATGGGGCTTTGGAAAAGTCCTGTCTGGTGGCTAATGCACTAGGGCATGATGAGATACATTACAGAGCCCCCAGGCCAGTAACTTCTGAAGACAGCCTAAAATGTAGGAACAAAAATGAGGAAAATAAAAAAAAAAGGGCAAAAAAAGAAAAAAAAGTCTTCTCACTATTAAAAAAATACCACTTGAGTACAACCAGCATAGAACAGCATATCAGTTCAGGCAAGTTTTCTGACACAGAGGTTGGTGGCTTTTTTGTTTTTTTTTTTCTTAAATGTCAATTACTAAAACAGTTACAATAGTCCAGAACAATTTTACAGCAGTTTTCTAGAGATTTAAATAGCTGTGGTACCTTGACATTATTTCCAGTTTTTCCTTCATTATATACAACCAAAAAAAAAAAAGGGGAAAAAAAAAGGGGAAAAAAAAAGCAAAAAAAAAAGCCACAAACAAACAAACAAACNAAAAAAAACGACAAAGGGAAAAAAAAAAAAAAAAAAAAAACCCCCCCCCCCCCCCCCAACAAAACCAACCAAAACCCCCATTTGGGTAAGTGCAAAGTGTAACAGTGGCAGTTCTACAGATGATTACAGTGACAAAACTTAGTGCAAAGGTGCTAAGGTGAAGAAAAGCCCACAGAATACAGAAATGACACAAAATACTGAGATAGTACTTAGCCCTATACAATAACACACTTTGATATACCATGTTTTAAAAAGTATTGCATTTGCATTGTGTTTTTAGTTTATATTAAAATGCACTGAATACAGTTCAATTGTTAAAGCTTTGTGTCCAAGGAGTGCAAAGTGGATGAACATGGCGGGCTAATGGGTTTCTGGATTTGGAAGTGGTGAGGAAAACAATATTGCATTATTGATTTATGCAACAGAAATCAAAAAGAAGGTGGATGGACAAACAAAAAATGCATTTAAGGACTAGTTCCAACAGCTAGCAACCAGCCACTCCACCCCCTGGCTCTCTCCTCTTTGGCTGCAGTTAGGCATCTGGGTTTAGTTAATCTGAACATCCTTAAGTTCTTGTTCAAGGGATGTTGTTACCTGTCCAAGCAGCAACCTTCAAGGGACCTTGGATAAAGCAATACAACCTCACTGCATGATTGGTGGTGAGTGTAATAGGGATTTATTTTGTACAGAAACCTAACAAAAAAATGGTCATTTTTGCTGAATAATATATACATGGGGGAGGTACCAGAACAGTGACTGCATGTCTGATTTGTATCTGCTCTTAAGTACTTACAGAAGTAAGTACTTTGTTGGTATATATAAATCATATGAGTACTAAAGGAGGAGCCTGCTCTCCCTTCCTAAAGCAGAGTTCTTAAAAGTAGGCTTTTCCAAAGCAGAGAAAAAAATCGTTGCACCCTTTAAAAGAATGAAGTGGAAAGGCACAGGTGTCTGATACTTTTTTCCTTACTGTTTTCCAATCATTTTAATTCAGCAGTTTTTGTTGTACACAGAAGTACCTGTGGTTTGGTAATTTCTAGCCCCCATCTCCTGCTTACAGGCAGGCAGTCAGGGCAAGGAGATGGGGGTCTTCAGGGCCTGTGGGGGCAGAATTATAGAGGGGGTCAGCAGCACTTCACATGGGATTTCAGGGGCGCTAGCAATCATCAGGAAATGCCAGATTTGCAGGTTCTACCAATAGAAAAATTTGTCAGAGCTGCCACTTTACCATAAAGAATTGTTCTGGAGCTGGAGGGATCCCTGCAAATAAGTGTATTTATATGCCAGGCAGTATTGCTGGAGCAGGAGCCGGCTTTCAAAATTTTGCCTCTTTTATGTTTTTTTTTTCTTTCTCTTCTGAGTTTCTTCTTCCTGGGGTGAGGGCGACCCTGCCTTGCTGTGGGGCTGCTGGAGGGCCAGCCCTGGCTGCAGCCACATGGGAAGGGGATGACGACAGGGGAGAAAGAGCCCAGGGCTGGTGTCTGCTCGCTGTTGGAACTAGTTGGTAGGTGGTGCCTGGGTGTTAGTTGTTATGGAGAGCGGAAGACGACTTGAGTCGGCAACAGTTAACACTAGCAATTTAACAGAAAATAAAAGATGCCGTATTGTTTCCTTGATAACTAGGATCTACCACAGACTCTTGGTAGAGCTGGCAAAGCTTGCATTGTGTCTCATCCCTTCAATATGGAGCAAACTTCTGGCGGTCAGATTTCTTAACCCCGCTCGTCGAAGGAATTTTGGCAGTGTAAGCGGACAAACTCCCCGTGGCCCCCGTGGCGGCCGCGGCATTTAGTGCCAGGAGTGGGACAGTTTTCATGCCAAGCAGACTGGAGACAGGAACGGCATAGTGGGTGGTTGGCAGAGTTGGTAGGGGAGGGGGGGTACTGACGGTAACGGCGGAGGCGGCCGCCAGCACGGCCATGGAGGTGGGGGTGGAGGTAGGGGTGGCAGACTGAGAGAGGTTCATGTTGAGGTCAACAGGGGTCGTGACGGAAGCGGTCTGGGTGCTGACTTTAGCCATCTCTAAGCTGCAAACGAAGAGAGGAAGAGGAACAAACAGGTTGGGAGGGTTCAGCCAGGGCGGTGGGGCCGGGAAGGAGCAAGAGGAGGAAGAGGAGGGAAGGAGACGAAGAGGGAGGGAGGAACAGCAACCACGAAAGGGCAGGATTAGATCGGTGGACGAGGGAGACAGACGAGTGGGAGGGAGAAGGGGGAGAGAGAGAAAAAAAGGGAAAATGAGGGTCAAAGGAGGAACATGTTATGTGTTAAAGAAGAGAAATAACAAAAGGGTTTTCCATGATTCGATGGTGAAAACGTTACTGAGACTCTAAAGATTTTTTGGAACAGGGAAAAAATAGAGGGGGGAAGGGGGTTGCTAGTTCATTTTATGCATGAAAAAAGAAATCTAAGGAATGCAGGTGATGGCAAAAAGATGGAAAAAACAAAACTTAAAAGAAAACTTAAAATAACTATGAAGTTTACTCCCCAGCACTGGTATGGTAAATTTTGCTTTTCAAAATTAGGGCATTTTTGAAAGGGGGACGCGGGGGGTTTTGGTAATTATTTTCAATTTGTCAGTTTTGTGACATAAATATTACCCTTTGTCATTTTGCTAGGATGAGAGGAGACTGAGCAACAATTTGCTGCTTCCATTTAAGGCATAAAGTTTTGGTTGTGGTTTTTTTTTTGGTGGTTTTTTTTTTAAGCAAATTAGTTTTTAATTTAATTGACGGTGAGGTCAATGTGCATTTTTCATATAAAACAAACCAGATTAGCCAGTGTGTTCATTTCGGTTTGTACTTTCCCCAGACTTTTTTTTATATGACAACAAAATATTTATGCAATTTAATTATAAGTTAGTCAGTAAAAAGGAACACTGAAAAACACCCCGGTTTCCACAGCAGTGATATCCTTTCTGAGCTTGTGACAGTGGTTACAGTGAACATGAAAAAGCTTACCAGCTGACAGACAAGGTACTACATGGATACAACATACACATCCTCAGACAGACCCCGACAGCACAAGGAAGTTCAAGGTTGACCCGACCTCCCAACCCACGGCAGCGATGGGCTCTCTGGAGGACTTAGGTACCAAACCACCTTCACTTTAGCCTAACTCCACCCATCAGGGGGTGACATCAGTTTGGCCCATAAACTCCTGCTTTTCTGTACATCTTTAGACAGTATTTCCAAGGACACAGCTGTTTTTTCAGATGACAAAATGTTTGCCTAGATAAATCCTCCCTTTGCTCTTTCTTCGTTGCAGCTTGTGCATTGGCTTTTGGGTGGGCCAGTAACATACATACTAATTTTACAATACATTTTGCAGGTGAGAAGCTGGGAGCTAAGGCAGCCTAGCATATAAATAGGACTATGGGTTAGAAAGTCTTTGCTAGCTACAATTATATAAGTATTCCTATTAAGTCTAGGGTTTTTAGTAATAACTAACTTGACAGGCTCCTGGGCTTTTTCTCCTGAGGTGATCTGAGGAGCTGCAGCAGCTTCTCCTCTCCAGAGTGGAGTGCCAACGAGCTGCTGGCTGGCTGTGCAGAGGACCTGCTGCTTTCTTACCAAACCCCATCAGCCCCAATGAGGCTTCCCAGCATAGAGTTTGTGTTGGTCCTTGTTAGGGAATAAGAGTGCAGGACTGGACAGCAGCTGTAGCCAGGCTGCAGGTTGGGAGAAAAAGCATGGTGTCACTCTACAGAGGAAGAGCTTCTTTTCCTCACCTTAGACTTAAGACAGTTTTGCGTAACAGCCCCTGGGCTATTGACAGCCAGAGAAAGGTTCATGCAAGGATGCAAGTGATCGACCAGAACTATGTAGGGATTGTGGGCACTGGACTAGAGCTTCCCAAAGCACTGCTGCTGATGGGGAGTCTAAAGGATACCTAAAGCAGGTCTGAGCTGGGGAGAAGAAAATGGAGGGGAGAGGGAAACACTTAAGCACTGAGCTCCTCTCTTTCTGATGAAAGAGGGATCTTGGAGGATTAACTCCTCAGTGGCTTTTGCTGGGAAGTTGGAAGGTGTGCATCATCTGGGAGAAGCTGGGAAGGAAGGAGTGTGATTGGGTGAAATGCAGACTACTTTATGGGACATAAAAGATTTGATTTTCCTACCGCGTGGTCTTTATCTGTCCCCATGGGTGAGCAATTCGGAGTTTTTCTCACCCTCGCAGCAGAGTTGTTCTTTGAGGAGAGAAGAGCGACCTTGTGCTGTTAGCACATGCCACTTGCAATCTACTCAAACTGAGGGATTTACATCAAGACCACTGAATTAGTGAACCCAACTCAAGTGTACATCCTCGACTTGGGGGGTGTAGGAGTTACATGTGATACCTTGGTACATTTTGAAAAACTCAATTGGATTTTTTTAATATTACTCAGTATTATTTTGGGAGGGAGGCATATAGAAAGATAATGTAAGACTCAGTGTTTCAGTGACTCCAAATTTGCCTACCATGCATTTAACAAACAAAAAAATTCCTTACTGATATGGGGGGAGGTGTTTGAGCCTGAGCTTTTTCTTGCACCAGCAGGGAGAACAGATCCCATAGGCCAAATGCTGGTGTTGGTAGCAGCCATTCAAACTCCCCATCTCTGGTGTACTCAGATAGGTATGACTGTAGCAGTAATTTGCCCTGCTTCCCATTTATTACTGGGAACGTAAGGGCAACACATAAGGGGGAAGGTCACCAGCTGTCAGCTGTCCCATGGCAGTGGCAATTTCCCAAACCAATTGTGGATGCAACATAATTGAATCTGAAAGTGGATAAGGCAGCCTTCACAGCACAAAATTTCATGGGGCCAATTAAAAACTGTCCCTTTGAAGACCTACCTACACTTTCTGAATATACACATTGAAGACCATATCCTGCATTAGCCAAAATTGTTGAAAAGAACAGAGCTCAGGTGTGACTTTGGCAGTCCTGTTGGTTCTGTGAACAAACCTCTTGTCAAAATGGCCTTAAAAAGATACCTACAGGAAACTGCTCTTCAACGAGGAGCAAGTGCTGCTGGCTGAAGTTGAGTCTTACACAAGAAAACTAAACCGGGTTTATTCTTAATAAAAGCTAGAAGATGGAATTGGTGATAAAAATCCAGTTACTACAGCAGAGACCAGTTAAGAGACAGAAGGCTTCACAGGAAAAAAAACAGTTCTACTGTAAACAAGCTAGGACACTTTCTACTCATACAGATGTCAGTGCTCAGATAACCAGTACAGAACCAAAATAATACTTTAGAAATATTTAAATCTCTGTCTTGATATTGTATCAATATATTTATATATCTGTAATTTAGAGTATACTATGTACATATCCAACACCAGATTGCAATAGAAGTCTTAAGGTAAGTTCATAAATTATTCTATAGATAAAATATTCTATAGCTACTTTGGTTGGAGGATAGTTTAAAGATACAGGTAGAATGTTTCAGGAATACTGTGGATAGATTGATTATGGTTTTTTACATCTTATGCTGCTGAAAGACATTGTTTTATGCAGAAATACTGGTCCTGGAAACTAAATTCCCATTAACGACAGATCTTGTGCGAAAGAAAAAAGAAAAAAATCTACCTTACACTGAATGTTTATACGGCTTTTATTTCTTAGAATCATTAATTTCAGATACCAGACTATACTTTGGGCAGTCTAGGTATTGTACTCATCTCTCCCCACTGCTGTTTTTTGCCACCATTTTTAAAATAGACAGCATCACTTGTGGCAGGTTTAGGACTGACAGGCTGAAACTGGATCTAAGCACACAGAGGCGGCAGCAGCAGCAGCCTGGCTCTGCCCCTCAGACACCTGCCTGAGCACCTAAGCCCCAGCTAGAGCAAACCTGCTTGCCTGACAGCTTCTCGGTGCTTCCTCCAGTGCGATTGCGAACTAGCACTGCTGCTGTGGTGGCACGTGGCTGGACAGGAATGTCTATTGTGAAAGGAGAGATCTAGAACAGTGTCACTTTTTAAAATGAAAAAGCCACCTTAATTTCCTATGTTACCTTACAGGTTAATTTATTATACATTACTTTAAGAGTCTTCATTTACAAATGAAGTCACTTCACCTAAATACAGTTTCAACACATTGTACATAATAATATATGATGGTTTATTGTAGACGATGGTAACAAATGACTTCTATCTAGAAATTTAACAGGAAGAAAATATTTTTTTTCTGGTTTCACAGGGTATAGATAGAGTATCCGTGGTATATGACTGCTGAGAAGTTTTCTTCTTTGCGAAAGTATGTTAAAAGACCTCATATAGATCCCATTCCATCAAAAGAATCATTAAACAGTAATCAACAGAAGTGTGAGAGTTCACAGGCTTTTCTAAAGTGAGTCAAACAGGTTTGTTCACTAGAGTTTCTGTCTCTGGTGAGCAGCTCACTGCAACTCCATTAATAAGTAGATTATTTTATTTGCATGCTTTAGCTGTCTTGAAGATCTTAAATTGTTATCTTCCGAGATCCAGATGCATGCCATATGGTGTTTGTGCAACTAAAAATGAAGGGGTCTATTCTCGTCTCGATGTGTGGGGAATCCCTGAACACCAAGAGAAGAACATATCCTTAAGGGTTAAAGGAGGGAACACATTTTTATTTGATCACAGGGCTTACGGAAGTGACTTATATTTGCTACAAAGAATATAAATCAAAAGAGCTATAGGTTGTTTTAAGATTCTGGAAACGGCTTATATTAGTTTTCACAGTACCACCCCTCAATATGTCTTTCCCTAGGAAGCTGCTTTCAGATTGAATTATAAAAAGTAGTATTTTCGTTTGCTGTAACACAGAACTGCACAAACATCCCTTTCCTCCACTCCATTTACAGTGGTTGCAGTGGTGCACTACAGAACTGGGATGGAGAAGAGGTTGGATCATAGGAAGCTGTAGACCTGCTATGACTACAGTCCCCACATAAATCACATACTTTGTACTACCTTAACAGCAAACATAGTTAAACACAAAGCTTGATTCATATCACAGTATTTTTGTGGGGAAAAAAAAAATAAAAGGAACAGAAGCCAAGAAATACATAGGTACTCCCCCTCCCCCACAATGTATTTCCTCAGTCCACTGTTTGCAAGTAGATTTATGAGACAGCACTATGTCCATTGCACTTTCTTCTCCAGATAATTGCAAATAAAGGTGGTATCAATTTTAATATTTTTCTATATAATCAATAAAAACTGTTAGAGACCTAAGCCATCATTGTGACTTAGCTAAGCAGCTGGTGCTTTCATTAATTCTGGGACTGAGAAGTGGAGAAGCAGGTAGTCTCACCCGGTCTCATTAGGGAATGCTTCTTGCAAATTTATGGTGCTCTCTCTGAAAAAATAAATTCTGTGCTTCTTCAGCAACCAAATGTCAGTTTGATATCAACTCTGAGTGGCAATTTTCAGCTGGTAAATTAGATCTGTTTTGCAATCTGTTTCACTATATTTGCCATTTAGGATAGTCAAATGGGTCTGTAAAAAGTATTTTCTTCTAAACAAGTTATGATTGTCGTTTCATTTAACTCATCCACCTGTATTTTAGGTGGAAGGTAATGTGAATATTCAGATTTTGCAGCTTTTGTCATTCAACACATACTGAGAATTGCACCAGATTAAGCTCCTTTCCATATAAACCAACAGCATACACATGTTCTAATGATATAGGCTTTACAAACCATTAGGAATTGAGTAATACTATGCAAAATGGACACTGCGAAGCAACTTTCTGGACCTACCCAGGACAGACATTTGCTGGAGAGCAGACAGAGCAATCTCGCAGAAGCATGATCACTTACAAAGCAAACTTACCTTGCATTAATGAGGTACTGTGCTAAGCTGATGTTTGCGGGGGATCCTGTGATTGTAACTTGTCGTTCTGCGGAGCCTTCTGTGGCATTAGCAATCTTGATCTGCGCTCCTGACATCTGCCTGATTTCATTTATCTTACTGCCTTGTCTGCCAATAATGCAGCCTATTAACTGGAGCGGGACAAAGACTGAGATTAGTGCCACAGACACAAGCAAAAACCACTTAACTGCAGTCTGTAGTATTGCTAAAAACATGGTTATGAAAAGCTCAGTAGCAGAATGGAAGATTTTTGCTGTGCTGTTTGGAAGGAATAACCAGCGCAGTCTATTTGCTTCTAGGTCCAGTTCTGCTGCTACATGGTTATTATTAACTGAGATATCAGACTATTTCACAGAGGAAAAAAACCCACAGCCCAGCCTGACTTGCCAATGGCAGCAGCAAGCCAAGAACAGCAGCTGGAAGTCTGCCTGACTATCCAAGACTGCCATGTGCAGCTCTGCACCTTTCCAGTGCGCTGCTAATCCTAGACCTCCCTGGATACACATGGTTCTCACCAGGCCATGTACTGTGTGATTAAAGTCAGTGGGATTTACAGCTCTGTAACTGCAGGCAGGAGCAGGCATGGTGAGAGACTGAAATCCATCTGCTTTCCTTTACAGAAACTTACTAAAACTTCTTTTGTGAATAAAACTGAGCTTGACTTGTGACTGTGTGCGTGCGTATGCACATGTGTACTGGGGTGTTTTTCCGCAGAGGAAGCTGAGATGTTTTGGTTTCTGCAAGGGTGAGAAGAGGGATTTTTGTTCTGTGTTAAGGAAGGATGAGTGCTGAGAAGCTCAGCAATGGCCAGAATGGGTAGAAAATCGAAACTTTGCTCTACGAGTCTGGTGATGCTGGGATGATGTTGCCAGTTCTGCGGAAGGATGTCCCAGGTGCAGAGATTGCTTTCTCCTTCCACCCTTGCCGCTGCTTCAGGCCCTGACATATTACCCTTTCTGGTACTGCAGTACTTGAAGTAACTTGCCAGAAAGAGATTCACATTGTCCAGACATTTTATCAAAAGGAGAAAAACCTCCCAACGCAATCCTTGCTTCAAACTCAGGGACAAACAGAAAGCCAAAGTACCCAGGTAGCTGAAACAAAGACCAAGCACAAGAGGAGCAACCACAAGGGGGGAAAAACAGGGTGGCAGGAAACGCACACGGGGTTTCCCATCCTGTTACAACAGGAGGGCCTTGCTGAGCTCCCTGTCCTTATCTTGAGGACTTGTCTTAGTGTGTGACTGCATGTGCCAGTGCAGAGGACTGATAGGAGCTTTACTAGGAAGCCTCTAGCCTGTGTGTGCACACAAATATGCCTGCTTTGGCTAGCTCTTGTCAGCACAGGGATCCCTAAGCCTCTGCTTTCTGTGCCTCAGTCTCACCAGCCTCTGCAGTCTGCATGTAGTGAAGGTGATGCAGGAGAGGAGAGTACCCAGAGCACAGGCAGAAAAGGCACTTGCCAGATCATGCAGAAAGCTGCCACTTGCATGTGCTAGGGGTTCTCCAGTGACCCACAGTTTGTAACCCATGTGGGTCAGTGAAAAGAATTTGCAATTTCCTAGCTAACTGTGAGTTAGGTAGTAAGAATTCAATCCAGATCAGTCAAGGATAGTCATGATGCAAGCATCTGGAAGAGAGGCTGGGTAACCTTAGGTGTGAAGCTCTCCAAAGTCATTCTTTTTTGCTGTGACAGTGGGCTGCTTATACACTCTGCAAGGGGATGACACGACCTGCAGCTCATGCAGAATACACTACTCCATTTGCCATGCAGGAAGGACAGAAATGCTGGGCTGCTTGGGCTCTCTCTGGGGTGACTTTCCCATTACATGTTACTTACACTGAATATTCAAGAGACGATGTGTTCTTGAAGAAATTCAAGGGACTGGTTTTCATCTACAAAGCTTTGATCAATCAGGCTGTGGACATTTGGTTTACATAAAAACACCTGCCCAGCTTTGCTTTAAGATGAAACCATGTCAAACTGCATCTAACACCTATCTCTGGTCCATGTGGGAGAGGAGCCAAATGTACTATAGACTAGACCAAGATTCCTATATGCTATAGTATAATGCTGTATTTACTAATAAATATAGTGATTAGTGGCACAAGGTCTTGTTGGAGGCCTGTCACTATTGGTGTCCCCCAGGGCTCAATACTGGGCCCAGTGTTGTTTAACTCTTGCAGGTGACCACTTCCTGGAACAGGTTACCCAGAGAGGTTGGGGAGTCTCCCTCACTGCAGATACTCAAGAACCATCTGGACACAATCCCATGCCTTGTGCTCTGGGATGATCCTGCTTGAGCAGGTCCCTTCCAACCTGACCCATTCTGTGATTCTGGGAATACATATATTATAAATATATATAATATACACAATATACATGTATACATGATGTACATGTATATGCATATATAAGTCTCTCAAGATGTGAGTGGAACAGCTCAGAACAGATGTGCACCTAGCCCAACAGCCTGTCTATGACTGTGGCAGTAGCACACCCTTACAACAAAAGAATACAAAACCAGTGTGAGGTATAAAACAAAAATTCCACTAGTATCCCAAATGCCCACCTGAGGCTTACAGACTACCTGAGCAGCAGCTGGTATCTTCTTATGATCTGTAGTTCACATGTCTGACAATTTCTTTTTGAACTGGTTTCTCCTTTTGCTGTCCAAGGGCCATGATTCTGACTTGCAGTTTGCTCATGTGTTGTATGTATCACCTTTGCACAACTCAGAATTTCAGCTGATGTACCCCCCTTCTTGGACTGTGAGCACCAGGTAAAAATGGTTCAATTTCCACTTTCTCTATACAACTTCCATCTGTCTTCTCCCATCCTCAATGCACCTCATTTTTTTTCATGCCAAAGAAACTCCAAAAGAACAAATACTAAAACACAGGCTCTGCTTTTTGCCTTTTTCTAGCTTTACTCTATTATTCAGCAAAGTTCTACTGGTACCAATGCAAACAGGACTGAGTCAGTAGTATAGACTCTTAACATGTGGGACTCAAAGGTCTGCCATGATTCCTCCCACCCCAAACTTGATGCTGATAGTTTCTCCCAACACACTGTGTCAGCTCTGGCTCAGGTCCCTCTCTTTCATTTATTTTTCTTCCCCATATATATATATATATATATATATATAT
>VYZS01084644.1:5046-20298 GCA_013400695.1 Neodrepanis coruscans | reverse complement strand
ATATATATATATATATATATATATATATATGTAACTTTAGCTGTAATGCTTAAGAACTGACAGAGCCTAATAATAACAGTCCAGTGCTGCAGAACCTTGATTGTCAGAGGAAGTAGCATGGAGATCACTTTGTTTTTAACTACTGGTAAAAAAAACAATTCCCTTTCTTATAATGTAGGACTTGTAAAAAAAGGCAAAGAATCAGGCAAAGAATTAGGCTGTGCAACTTGGTATCTGCTGTCCAGAGCAGAAGGGTTGACCATTCCTATCCCTTGGTTCTCTCCACTGCCAACACTAAGCAACTCCATTTGCTTTGGCAAAGCCTCTGCATTAGTTGAGCATCATCAGTGAGACTCTTCAATCACTTTTCAGAAAGGTACAGGCTTTCTTAGCTTCAGGTTGGGGTTGGTTCGTTTTGTGATTTTTCAGTTAGGAAAGTCCAAGGCATAGTACTGTATAGGGAGAAATAATCTCCTAAGGCATGGTTACAGTTCTTAACAGACTTACAGCAGGGCATGGAAAAAAGATGCTTAAATACTCTGTACCATCTAAAAAACAAAACAACAACAATGATAAGAAATTTCACTTTCTTTGCCACGATAATGCAAAATCCAGACTATAATAATTTCACAGACTTTGCAAGAAAGCATAGAAAATGTTCAGAAATGAGCTTTCTTATCACTTACTGGGTTTTATAACCCAATATTTGTTGCTGCAGATTTGTATGCATTTCAGTTTATTGAGGGCCCCATACTGGTTTCCATCCCATTCCCTAAAGTGAACAGTAGGTCATTCTGGGCGGAATTACTTTTAATGCTAAACAGTGCCTTGTCCCACAAATGGTTTCACTTTGCTTCTGATATATAATAAGTCTGCGAAACCATTCTAACTGATTCTTGAGCTCTTCCAGACAGGTCTACTCAAGTAATACAATGTTTTCTTAGAAGGGGAGACAATCAGGCCATGTAGAAAAATACAAAACCTATCCTGATAAAAGTTGCTTACAGACAGAATGTAGTCAATTCTGTATTTTAACTCTGAGCATTATTTTTCTGTTACATGGGGGGCTCTCAACAGTAAGATAAATTTATTGAGGTTGAATCCAGAAATGCCTTGCCTTCAGTAGAAGTGTTTTGCCTTACTACTGCAGGACCTTTCCCGGCACATTTTGTTTGGATTATTAGTCTTCACTTAACCATCCATTTTAAATCCTCTCACACTACTGGAAAGTCTCTGAGCCATGGATGGACTTAGCCAGCATCTAGTTTTGTAAGAACGTGGCACTTGTTCTCAGGAATTTTCTGTAAGAGGGCTGTAGGGAGGGCAAGGTGCACTTTTCCCATAACAGGTTGGCAGTGAGTGGCCTCACTGGAAGTCACAGCTAGGGTCAGATGCTGCCCTTAGGTCCTCCTTAATGGCTTGTGCTGATTGTCCCCACTACAGGAAATGGGCTGGGGATCTGCAAAGATGAGAGCTCAGTCCCCCAGTGACTGCTGGTGGAAGAGGCAGTGTCACATGGAACCCCTTGGAGCATCACATGGAGCTGATAGTGGGTATCACCGAGTGCTACTCTGAGAACATTTTGCACAAGTGGGTCAACCTTTGCCATTTGCAGGGAAGTATTTAAAGCACCACGGGGAAATAAAGGCAGTTAAAGTGTGCCATATCCGATTCGGATGGATTGACATTTCTGTTTCTATGGAATGCTCATCAGATTTATAGCTTTCTTAAAACATTCTTTGTGCTTTCTGAGGGGTAAGAAGCTTTCCTGTTAACTTGCCCCTGGACTGTCTCTACCACAAATATACAATATATGCCCAATTTTTAATAAGACAGATTTTTTTTTAATTATTGTTGGTTTGTTCTTTTACTCTCAATGGGCATTTTGGGGGATTAAATCATGAAATCTTAAGACATCTGTTACCTGTGCCCAATCCCCTACACCCAGGGAGGCCATTTCTTCTGTTCTTTTAAGGACCTACCACTGTTAACGCCACTTTATTCTGGGATTTAGGTGGAACTTATTGTATAACTTGGGCAGCAATTGAAGGACAGACAAGATCCCAGCAAGGAAAGAAAGGCAACCAAATGCCCCTGGTAAGAGGTTTTGACAAGCAAAACAAGATACTAGTAAGAATCAAAGCGACTTCTGAGAGGGACCAAGAAAAATGTCCTCTCTGTTCTCTTTTTGGAGTTACACAGAAATTATGAAAAAAACCTAGAAAAACAAATCTGAATTCATTATTTGAAGAGGAAGCCTCAGGTTTTAGCATGTGGAAAATAACCTTCTGTAAAACACTTGTTTTTATTCTTCAGTATCTCTTTGTTATAGAGCAACAGGTTAGCTGCAATTGTCGGCATATTGTAGGAAGAAAGCACCATAATGTTGTTACAGAAATTATTAATTACATTCTGTTCTTATTAATAACAGAAAAAATACCTGTCACAGCCTTAATGCCAGAGGGAATGAGGATAATTTATTTTACTATGATGCTATGTAATTGTGAATGGCTATTAATATCTATTTGCTGTAGACTAGACTAAAGTCTCAGCTCCTTATTCTCACTGAGGCTTTAGCTTTATATGCTCACCATTATCTTGGTTTTAAAAAGTCTGTTGTAGCACATGGAGATATACACTGACTTCTCTGGTAGCTGCAAAGCATGTAGATATTTGCAAGTCTCATGTTGTTCTAATGTGTGCTGGACTTTTGCAAAATAAGCACATACAATAAGAAAGCTGTGGTGCTCAGGGGATCCCTGGAATGGGAGCAGGTAGGGGACTGGCCACAGCTTTGGGGCTGCACAACAGCTCCGTGCTGGGGCCTGCAGCTTCCTTCACCTTCAACCAGATAAATGATCACCATACCACATTGATGGTCTGTCTATCAAAACTGGGACTAGGAGATGTTTATTGGGAAAGCAAAGCCAAATTACCCATGTAGGCTCTGCTGCACAACTGCTGTTGCCTCTCCCACCCTGATCTCCCTCCATGCACAGCATCCGACTGACAGGGTGCTGGTGCCTTCTCACCCCACTCTCTCTCTGCCTCATGTCTCTGCATCCTCATTTTTCCTAGAATCATTACAATAAGATCAGTTAACAACAGTTAACCCTGGTAACAGTTAACAAGTGCGACATCATACACCTTCTGAACACTTCCAGGAATGGTGATTTCACCACTTCCTGGGGCAGCCTATTCCAGTGCCTCACCATCCTTTCACGGAAGAAATTTTTCCTAATACCCTATCTAAATGTCTTCTGGCACAACTTGAGGCCATTTCCTTTCTTCCTATAACTTGTCACTTGGGAGAAGAGACCAACCCCCACCTCTCTACACCCTCCTTTCAGCTGTAGAGAGTAATGAGGTCCTTCCTGAGATTCTTTTTACGCAGCCTAAAAATCCAATTTCCTCATCTGCTCCTCTTGGGACTTGTGCTCCAGACCTTCACCGGCTTCATGGCTTCTCTCTGGACTTGCTCCTGCACCTCAATGTTCATCTTGCAGTGAGAGGTCCAGAAATGGACACAGTACTTGAGGTGTGGCCTCTCCAGTGTCACAGGGGGGCTAGTCCTGCTGGCCACACTATTTCTGATACAAAGAAACACACTTTTGGCACTGGGATGCCTGGAGAACAGCCCTGCTACAGGTGTGATGGGCACATGAGACACCATAATGCATGATTACACTGGGAGACCCCGGGAAGGTATCCCTTCGCTGCTACAGCCCAAGGACAGCCAGGCAAGGCACTGCTGACAGCCTGGGGCACAGGCAGAGCCAATGCCCTGGGGAGATGCATGGGGAAACTGATTTTCCCCCTGCAAAATTCCCAAGCAGCTTCTGATGCCTGATGGGACAAGAGTGCCTCTGTGCTGGCACTGCAACACCAGGTGTGCACACACAGAGCTCAGGTGAGCAGCATTTCAGTCCTTTAATGCACACCTTGACACCATACAAACATCAGAATGCCCTCTCATCACCTGTAGAGCCCCTGCAGGCTGTTTCTAAGGCTAACCCCATGCTTTGCTCCTTTCGCAACAACAGCAAGACACACAATACGTAGCCAGAAAAATCTTCTATCAGAAGCAACATGTAGACGTATGTTTGCTTTTCACTGACAGGGCTAAGCTGGGGCATTTCACACCTCCTGGATGAGAAACTGATGGTTTTTTTAATTTTCTACTGCACTACAAGGCTCAAGGCCAGCTTTCTCCTTTTCTTTCTCTGCTATGAACCCTAAAAGAAGTGAAGTTAGAAGAACAACCTTGGATTTATATCTCTGATGGCAAGAACAAATCTGCCTGAAAGTGAGATTAAAAAACTTGAGCTGTAAAGATAAACCGGGTACTCCTATAAAATTCTCAACATAGAATAAATTGGATTGTAAAGCAGGTACTGATAAATCAGCAGGGCATCTTTTAAGTAACAGAATGCTTATGAAATCACAGCGCTCACACCTTTGCTTTTTTGTTATTCTGTATCTTGTTCTTACTGTAAATCATTGCCACTGAGTTTAATAGGGCTTGCACAATATTTTAAGTATCTCTTAAGTAATATAATTGCTATTTGTGTTCCCACTCATGCTTGAAAGCTTTTTTTACTGGAGGGGAAAATTTCCATTTTCCAAGTGATTCATTTGTAATGAAAACTGAAAAAAAACCCTCCAACCCTGTTTGCAATGAAATCGAATTATAGGGGAAGGCAGTTTTATGTGGCTCACAGCATATCAGCTGGGTGTTTTGAGTAGCTGTTTTGTAATTCAGCACCATGTTGCTCATGGACACTGGACCTGTTGATCACAGCCAGCCCAATAGCTGGAGCAGGAGTGTTTCTAGCCCTTGTTTTTCAAATAACCCTTTATATTGGACCTTTACATAACTGAAGTAGCTTTTTTGTAGAGGAAAAATGCCGTCCCAGGTAAGTGTGTGTGCAGTGGGGAATGGCACCGCACAAGCCATTGCAGTGCAAGCTTTCCACCCCCTGGCATGGAGCACTCCAGCCCCCAACAGTGCCCGGGGCTGCATGTTCTTCCACCCCCTTTAGCCCTTCTGCTGAGACCACCCGTGCTACTGCCTCCTGAGAGATGAGTTTTGGGAACTCATCTAAGAAAGCAGCAGGCACCCAGGCTTTAATGAAGCTGGTGAAGCACCGCAGCATGAGCACCATCAGGACCAGCATTGCTGGGTCCTGACATGAAAGGGGACAGTCACTCCTGCTGCTTCCATCCAGCATTTCACTAACCCCTAGTACCCCCTCCCCACCAGACTAAATACTGTACAGTTTATTCCAGGGCCTGGTATTTACAGATCAGCCAAAGATGAGAGGTTTCCCCTCTGGTGGCAGAGGAGCGAGAGAAGAGAAAGAGATACGGACTATTGGTCCACTTACATCATTGGGAATAGTAAGTTCATGGGAACTGGTTGGAGTAGTGGCATCCAGTCCTATTCAGGGGACAGAGGGAAAATGTTACGCCAGCTGTTTGCAAGAAGGGCAAGACACAACAAATGAAATTTTAAAGGAAACATACAGAAAGAAGGAGAGAAAAAAAAAGAAAAGAGAGGAGCAAAGAAATATAGACAACTGCTAGTGAAACAGAAAAGAAAAAGCAAAGGATGCAAAACTCAGAGGGCTGGACTAATTTTAAATGAATCTTATTTTAATTAACCTTTAACCCACCAAAGCAACAAATGTCACATGAGATTCCACAGAGTCATAGAAAGCTTCTAGAAAATGAAGTGTTTCCCCTAAAAATAGTTTCCGAAGTTTGTTCTAAACACCTCAGTTGAGAAATTCATGGATGGCTGAAATTTGACCTGTCTACCAGGAGTTCTAGAGTATGGAAAATTAAAGTGGATGTCAAACAAACAATTAGCAGAACAAAATACATAGATACGAAAAATAAAAAATAATAAATTAAGGACGAGGAAATTAACCTAGGAAAATCTGGAAATTATATGTGGGATTAGTTGCTAAAGAAATGTCGGGAGGGGTAATTTTGGAAGGGAAATAGACAAAGTACTCTAAACTGCATACATTTGTTTGTAAATTGGGTGGACAAAAGGAAAATGCTCAGGAAAAATGGAATTACTGCTCTAACATACAGTAACATTACAGAAACGTACATCTTACAAATATAACCAGGAAAAGATTAAGGAGCAGCATGTTAATGACAAGAATAAGGGAAATACAAAGCTAGGAAAGGCGATTTAGTATTACTTGCAGATATTTTATCAGATACATCATGAAGAAACAAAAGTATATTTTGGATGTCATGTATCCTTTTGTTATTTTCTCTTA
Organism: Neodrepanis coruscans; assembly: GCA_013400695.1. Taxonomy (NCBI): domain Eukaryota; kingdom Metazoa; phylum Chordata; class Aves; order Passeriformes; family Philepittidae; genus Neodrepanis; species Neodrepanis coruscans. Next base: position 14,002 of record VYZS01084644.1, on the reverse strand, counting down.
TTATTGTTTGTTATTTTATTATCTGTAAAGACATGTCAAAACCACTCATTTCCAACTGGAAAAGTCAGAAAATAAAGACTCTACAAAAAAGGAGATTCACCTATATTTTACTAATGTTTACATTCAATTATGAGTTGCATATGCTTATTTTACATTTTACATTGAATATCAAACAAGTTGCTCACAGCATCTGATGTATGTGATAAAATGTTATTTGCCATAAAAAGCATGTACCAGTACATATGTACTCATGTTCTACGAAATTTTTAGATGCCAAGCACGTATGTTGTGAAATACAGCAAAAATATCTATTTGCATGGTTAAGTGACTTCTCACTCTTGAATCAAGAATTCAGCCTCAGCTTTATTAAGTATGGAACAAATCTGCAGTCCTCAATTTAACTAAATTTCCATTGCATTTTGCAGCTATATCTGTGTTATCTAGTAGGAAGTGAGGCACTTGTCCCAGCAGTGATGATTACAGATGCTCTTAAGACATTTGGCTCTACAGGAAATTCAAGTTTCCGCTTGCCGTAATTTCTTTAATTGGTATTTCTGTACCATGAATACATACTGTTTTTCCACATCTGCTTCTTTCTGAACCGCCACCGAAGTGGACAAGGAACATGCCCAAGGACTTCACTCATAACCTACTGGTACATACTGTATGGTCCATAATAACTTTACAAGGACTGAACAAAAGAAACTCAGGGCTTTTAGCACAAATGAAGCAGTTGTGATGAATAAAAGTAACAAAGCACGTTTTAGTAATGATGAAAGGAACTATAACAGAGGGAAGGGAGGGAAGAAGAGAGATTAATGTATAAAAACAGAAGGATTGCTGGTCATTGACCACATTTATTATTAAAATGATGTAATGACCACGGGAAACAAAGCTGTTAAGAAGAAGGACATCCCCAGGGGGTCATGGGTACGTACCAGGGAAACCAGGGGTGGTCTGCCCAAGGGGAGTAAAGGGGGGATGCTGCATAGCCAACTGGTGAAGCTTGGTCAACTGCAGGGCAGGATGGGAAATTAGAACTAACCAATCAAATGGAATTATTTCAGAGCAGAGAAACCATCTTATGTGTTCTAAAACTGGATTAATTAAAATTATATTGAAAAAAAAAGGTTTAATCATTCATTCTAATCTACTGTAGAGAAAAAAAGAACCCAAACTGGTTATAAATGACACCTCTACTGTTATTACATGTAATGGCTATTGTTAATATTAACTAATTACTGTAGAATTACATACTAAAATAACTTAAATATATCACATGCAAAAAAAGATCACGATAAATATCATTTGTTCCTGGGCCATTGTACTTTCTAGCAATTATTACACAAGGTAAGAGATGCAGCTGAGCTAACACTTGGCTATACAGTGTGTTGTTCAGGAAAGGTGTCCTTAGGCTGTGTCTTTATTGCTAACTGTAGAAAGCAAATGCTGCCCAGAACAAATAAGAGGGAGAGGAACAAAAAGGGAGTAATTTACATGTGCTGGACTCACGTCTGGATGAGGGATGGCATACTGCCCCTGAATCGTGAATGCCTGAAAACAACAAGCACAATTAAGATATAGGTTAGTCAGGTGGGACAAGCAGTGTCCCTGTTCTCATCAAAAAAGCTTCTCCTGGCCCTGTAGGCAAACGCCACCTGCATAGCTTTCAATGCTGAGTGAAGTTTAATTATCTTGTGCTGCTTGATAACCATTGTCATGGAACAAAAAGGTCTCTTTCACGCTGCCTGTGTACCCCTTGCAAGCAGAGGATGCAAAGCACTGCTGCCTGAGCTCTGAATAACCTTGGCCCTCAGGACCTTTCTCTAGTCCAGCTCTGTCTGCTGGGAGCAGAGCTGGGGACACTGAGAGGGTCAAGGAGCACTAGGAGTGGCCACTTCCTCTCCCTTCTACTCTCCCTTCCCATCTGCCCAGTGACACCAATGCAGGTATAGGGAGATGCTGATGCCAAAGCAGCAAGGCACAGTGAGGAGGGGCAGATGTGTTGGGGAATGCCCTGCCCTGCCCTCCAGCTCCTGACTGCCATGTATGTGTAGGAACATGCTAGCCAGCTCTGAGCCACCTCATTTGGCTATCAACAGCCACAGATGCTAAGTGCCCTGGTGCACCTCATGGGGCTTGTGCCCCAGGCTGCTGTGCCAGTGGGTACAAGAGCACAGGTGCTGGATGGCTCCCTGTCCTGCAGTGCCTGGGCACAGGGCCAGTATGCCACTTTGGACAGGAGCATGATGGAGACCTCCAGTGTGGCGGTCTTATCTTCCAGGAAAAGTCAAATATCCTCCCTTCAAATCCAGCCACTCTGCACCACAAGAGCAGTGCATGGCAGGTAGTTTCTGGCATCAGTTCTGGCAGCATTACGGTGAAGTGGAGGAAAAAAGAAAACACGTGAGTGAAGAGGGATCCAAGAGAATGCCTGGCACCAGTCAGCACAGCCCTTTGTCTCTTCTGCTGGTTCTGTTCAACTTGTAGTGGCCTACAAACAACTAGCTACAGAAGATTTATGATTTTCTATTATATCTGAAAGGAATGGCATATCAGAAAAATTTTAATGTGCTTGTGCTCAGACAGGCAGGAAAGCAGAAGGACAAATTATAACATAAATATTTGTAGTGGAAGAATTATGAACAGGAACAGAGCTGATTAGCTTAGTTTGCAAAATGCTTATTTGACAAAAGGCCTCTTAGAAAGTAATGAATCCTCTGCAAATGATCAAACAATTCATTTAATGGAATTCGGATATTAAAACCTTTAATGTCTCAACTGCGTGATGCACATTTCTGCAGCAGAATTTCCCTTCTGGAGAAGGAAGGTTTCATTCAGTTTTTTAAATTAGTTATAAAGCCAGGCCATAATCTGGCAAACATGATGCACGTGAGCAGTTTTCAGGCAGAAGTGTGGGCCTCAGTGGGACGCTCATGGGTAAATATATTCATGTGCATCTGTGGGGGATGTCACTGATGGTTTATGTATCACAAGAAAAGGTTCCAGTCCACCAAAGAGGTGATCACTGCCATCAGTGGGTCTAAAGAAAGCACGTATTCAAGCAAGCAAAATGTGTTTTAACTGTTTTGCCAAATGAGGACAACCTGAGTGGGGGCTCTGTGCCCAGCCAAGCACAGGAGCAGCCTCAGGGAGGTTATAGCTGGAAATGTCACTGTGTCCATGAGCAAACAGTGGGTTCGGAAACCATGCTTTGGTGTCTAAGCCTCTGTGCTGGATCACAAGTGTCCTTTCTGGTCTCAGCTTTACTTCAAACACAGCTGAGAGAATATCTTTTACATGGCTGTTTCCCAGGCAGTGGTCTGCAAACCAGCAAGAGCCCATCACAGAGAAATCACCAGTGAACCTAACAGAAGTCATTCCGTTCCTTATCGTTCTACTTCCTCATACTTCCATGTACACATATGAGGAAGAAAACAAACTGGAGAAATAGCAAACATAACAAACATTCAGTGCTTGGACTAGGTTTACTTGGTTGCCAATGAAAACAATCAAAGCGGCATGAACAAGATGGGTCTTGAATTTTCTTTCCCAGGGGAAAAACAAAAAAAGAGAGAAAGAAAGTTCTTAGACTCCCAAAAGGTCATTTGATGGATTTAGGCCGAGAAAAAAGTCTTTGACTGCTTTACCCCTTGGCAGAGAAACCATATGTTTCTGGGGCTGAGGCATACTAAGCACAAGCCTGGGAGAAACTACTGAGACATCTGTCCTGTAATGTTTCACTGAGAACATGATCTATGGATCTGCTTCCATCAAAGTCAAGGGCAACTTTCCCACTGACGTAAGTAACAGCAGGGATGAACTGGTCTACAAATCTTCCTCAATTTAAACTATAAAACTGCACATATAGCAAAGCTGCACCCAATGACTACCCATCTAAACACCAATGTAGCACACTGGGTAGAGATTTCCAGTTTAACCACTGCATATGCTAAGTATTGGTAAAGGGGTAGAGCAGGGCAGTGTTGAGTCTCCTTGTACTTTGTTATGCAAGATAGTATCAAAGAAGCACAAGAGAATTAAAAGCAATACTTAAAACGGAAGAACCCTAATTTGTTAAGGAAAGCTAAAAATTTTACTTTGCTAATGTTGCTTGACAAGAAAGTGTTAAACAAACCAAAACCTTTCAAGATAGCCATGACGCAATTTAGAACAGAAAAATAACTTCGGATAGTATAGCTAAAAGATTGAATGTAATTAACAGTGCTGATAAAATTTTATTTTCAGTGTTAATTTCCACTATAAAACCTGGTTAAAGTATCTTTCCATACTGATGTCCAAACACATCCTAAGCATTTTCTTAAAAAGTCTGCTTAGTCAGACAGAGCACACAGAAATTCAAAGCACACAGAAAGTATCTCTTACACTCTCACATCAACAAGGTTGCATTAGAAAAGTGAGAACACTTTTTTAACTCATAAAACTAAAGATGACAAGAGCTATTAAGACCTGAAAATAGAACACTTCCAATTATTTACACAAACTGCTCAGGGTACTCTAGAAAACAATTTCAATACATTTGAGTAGTCACATACAGAGACAGTTTTTGAAGGCAGTGGCAATTACAATACTAGCAGAATTGGCTGCTGCGTACATACACAAGTATTTCTTAAAGGAAAGCACTGCAGTGTAAACTTACATATGGATTAAATTATTCTGAACTTCAGTCACAGATCAATTTCTGGCAAATTATTTTAAATTTCAATTCAACTTTGGTCACTAAGGAAGCAGATTTCTTATTTTGAAGATGACTAAAAGTGGTAGGCTTGAAGATGAGGAAAGCTAATACAGCTAGGTTATGAAAATCTGGATCTATATCACAGCATATCATGACAGGGTAGAAGGTAAAATTCTGAGATACCCTAAGACAGGGTGACAACCTGGGATGGGCTGCTGAGATGCAAGGTGGGACTTGCCTGCATATGTTCCACCTTGCCAGTGAGTAACTTGGTAACTGCCTAAAAAGAGGCCTTGGCATCACCTTGGGGAAAAGATTTGGCTGGGTGGGGCTGCCTAACTCCCAGAGAAGCCTTATGTGAATCCTAAGTAGAGAGAAGGCTGACTTCCTCTAGGCCAGGTTTAGAAGATAATTTCCTCTTGAGCTGGCCTGGGATTGCAGCATTTCACTCCTCATCCATTGCTTGTAACCTGCTGGCCTCCCATGATGTTTTTAGAGTACACATCAGCCTGTGTTCATCACTGGCTCATCAGTGACTACAGCTGCATTCCCCCTGTAATGAATGATGGCAGAGCAAATTCCTGCTATGTCTCAGCTGCACATCACAGACCCATTTCAGAGCATTACCAAAAGAACGTGTTGCACATGGGCTTTTAAAGGCAGATGACAACCCTGACTGAATACAGCTTAAGATGAAGGGAGAATCATCAAAACTTCCTTCTGTAGAAAAGCAATAGGAATGCTGTTGTTGTGGTATCAATCAGGCTGTTGCATTCTATGGTTGGGAAGGTCTACACTTGCATGTATGTAGGTCCTGTATACCATTGCTACTTGGTCCCAAGGAACCCCAAGCAGCAGAAATTAGGTATCTAAGTTTTTACTGCAAAATGCACTATTTGATCCCCAAAAGCATGAAAACTATTTGAGAAAAATTATGCATTTCATGTGCAGAGACATTCTGATGTTTGATCATCTCTGAAAATTGACAAAACTGCTCATACTGCTACTAGAGCTGCAAGTTAAGAGTCAAAACCCAACCCCTACAATAAGCAGATTTGTCTCACTCAATGAGCATCTGACTTGAACACCTCTCAATTCACAGAAGGGCAAACTTTTCTTAATTAGAGAAGTCAATTTTGAATCTTGATAAAATACCAGTTATCACAGTTTTGTGTCAAGTTTGCAATGCAGTGTTCTCCTGTCCTGCAAACTGTAAGCACACAGAATAGACAAAGCACACCAATACTATACCAGGCAAGAAAGAGTAAAAGTTGAAAACTAACAGGCGCTGGCTGAGGTTGGGCCAAGACGGTGTGGTTTCCAGCTGAAGCCAAAATGGTGTCTGCTCTTACCTGGCCACCTGCAAAAATGATAGGTGCAGAGGCAGGTTTGGGACGGTAGGGAATGGTGGCACCTTTGGGTGGGGACTGCAGACAAAAACACAAAATGATCAAAATGTAGAATGAAGCAGACCTTGTATTAAAAAAATCACTCTTTATCTTGGTCATCTCAGAAAACAAGGCATGCAGTTAACCGAGCCCAGCCCACCCTGGCTTCCACCCCATCAGACCAAAACCATGCTACAAGCCTCCCGTTTAGGCTTGGAGGGGGAGAGTCGAGGATCCGACTGCACAGCCAGAACACGTAGTGGTGACACTTGTGGTTTTATTGCTGCCACTGTCAGATAAAGCTGTGAAGCTTCACCAAGCATCTCAAAGCAGTTCAGGAAACACTGGCACAATTTTGAAATTTGACAATGTTTTGGAAGAGTCCAGCCTGTCCTCTAACTTGGCTAACACAGAGCACATCTCCTGCTTATCAAGCTTTCCCACACTGCTACATATTGAGTTCTTGTTTTACTAACTCAGTTAAGTCCGCTGTTCCATTACAAATGACCAGACTGATCCTGCCTTTTTTCTGACTGAACTGGAAGGCTGAAGAGTCCTGGCACCTTTAGCGGGAGTAGAGCCACAGCCTTCATAATGCATCAAAAGGGGACCTGTTCCCTGTAGCCCAAGGCAAGGACCCAAAGGGAAAACCCCTGACTGAGGCTAACTTTCTCCACATGAATAAAGGAGCATGTGTTTTTAAAATGGCTTCAAGATGTCTGTGGAACACCTAAGCACAATGGTGCCCTGATTTCAATGTGTTGACTATAACTTAAGAAGGTCACAACAATTTTTATTTCCATTAATTGGTATCATACAATTAGCTATTGCATGTCAGTGGAAGTGTTTGTTGCCAAAGTATATATATGCTGCAAATTAGAGCACATACGTGTTCTTAAATGTTTGAAGCAGCAAACTACAGTTAAGCTAGTGTCTTCTTTGAGCTGCTTGCTATTTGCCTAATGCAAAAATTAAGTACTCTTAAGTGAAAACTGGTTATTAAAAAAGTGGCTCTATCTGTGGAAAAAAAGGACTGCGTCTCTCTGATTTTGAGAAGTGGGTTCTCTTGTCTTCTTTACCAAATAACTATTTATTCCACCAATGTCACTTAGAAAATAGACTACATTTTATAGTCACAACGCTGAGAGTCATTGCCCTCATGTATTCCATTTTCAACAAACTAAATTCGTTTCTTAATATTAATTTCTATTCTCTTGCATTTTTATACAGAAATCCCTTCCTCGCAGTAGTCCATTAAAACCTGAAGGAAGAGAAAATTTTACCTAGTAAAGAACTGGGTATTATTTATTAGTTTTCATGCTTTTATTTTCATTTAGGCTGTATGTCATTTTGATGTGTTGTGTATTTCTGAACAGCCAATAGCTGTAGTACTGTCTTGGACACTCCACTGTTTCTCCCCTTTTTGAAGAACAACAGAACAGGAGGGTGTCAGAGATCATCATGAGACAGCCAAAAAGCAAATCAAACCAGAAAACCAGAAAATTTTCCAGCAGAAAATGTGATAAAAGCACAGATGTTTCATGTTCATTGTCAAAAATTTCTAGGATAATATACTTAATTTTTATTTGCTATATTTTTTTTTAAAAACTTCTATTCAGTTGAGAAATGTACTTGCATGAAATTATGGGCATTTTCAGCAAGGGTTAAAATGTCTAGATTTTTATATAGATTAATTTTGTGTCACTTAATCTAAGTGCTAAAAAAACCTGCTGTCAAAATGAAACATTCTGCCCTTATGCAATGACCTGACTCTAAGGAAGCAAAAGGCCACAGCTAGTCAGAATTACTCGTACTTAAAGCAAGACCTAGATGTTTTCTTCCCTATTCTGCATCAGAATAAAAAGAGTTTCTCTCAGAATGGCTGCAGCTCCATGCTGGGCCTGATCATGACAGCCCTGATCTTTGATTGCTCAGCCCTGCAGCAAGAGAATCTCAGACACCAGGAAGGGCAGGCAGTCTAACAGAGTCCCTGGGAAATTCCTGGCACGGGAAGGGCAGGCAGCATCTCAGGAGAAACCATGGCAATTGAAAATTATTAATAATGTGTTTGAGCATCTCCCGAGTCAGAGGTGACATGCCAAGTGGTCACTCACCTCCAGCATAACCACGCATATTTGTTTCACACACTGGATAATGGCGTCAGGAGTGCCCGATATAGTCACTGCGCGCTCTGTCGAGTTCGGCAGCATGTCCCCTGCTACCTGCACCTGGGCTCCTGTGGACTTGAGCAGAGACAAAGCAAAGAGAAAGAGAGAGTCATCACCAGGCAGGCAATGGCACCTCTCCAAACCCAGGTATTCACTGATGTGATGAAGGGGATGCACCTCTAAACTTTTTCTCTTTTCTTTGCTACACACGTGGTAGAGCACGTAAGTAAACTCATACCCAGACAGGACAACTGGGGTCTGGCAGGACATGGATTTGCCTATTCAAGCCAATTTGCCAATACTCCCATCCTAGGAAGATTAGCCCTCAGCAGCTGTTAATGAATCAAACTGTGACCTGAATTTCAGAAGTCTTTTAACCCTCTTGAAGAGAGACAGTTGTAATGCTGACTAAAAAATTAAAAAGGTGAAATGAAGTACTTTTCAATAATAAAAAAATAGAAGGAAAAAAACACCAATAACTGAAGAAGGTGGGCTAATCAAATGAGTCACAGATAAATAGCTGTTTAATTTACTGATGACTGACTTGTGTCTCTAGTTGATTTGGGACTGCCTTATACTGTATCTCAGGATGGTACAGAACCACTTCAAAATTATAATTAGTGTTGATTAAATAAATGCATATCATCAACTTTTAGCTCATTAATGAACCCGAGAAGGTAATGAGCCACTTTTGTGTTGTT
>VYZS01084642.1:16153-68476 GCA_013400695.1 Neodrepanis coruscans | reverse complement strand
GGCCCATTTCTCCAGCCTGCTGAAGTGACTTCACATGGTAATAAAAACATTTGGTATATTCACCATTCTCCCTCAGTTTTTGTGCCTCCTGCAAAGCTCACTTCTGACAGGATGGCTTTTAGATGGAAGCTTACAGTTTTCCTCTGGAGCCTGCAGCATGCTAGAGCCTGATGTTCTTGCTCTGCTTGAGTTCCCTGTCTTTGTTCCAGTCTTGCCTCATTTCCTGCTCCAGTTATTTCTTGAGTTTCTGCTCTGCTTCTAGAGTAGACGAGTGCCCCAGGCAGCTGGAGTAAATTCAAACAAAGATCTCATTTTAGATATAATCTCTGGGATTATTTCTGACAATTAACTTCAGCTATCTCGAGTTGTTTGTAGTTTGAAGCTAGTCACACAGAATAACGAGCATTTCCGGATGACACAACACTTTCGTTTTGACCAAGGATAGTATTCTTGAACTGTCAGAATCTTAAAATAGAATTCCAGTATTTAGTTTTGAACAAAAGGCCTTCTCTTTTGTAAATAAGAAAACTGTTTGGATTTTAAAATACTTATAATTGGTATAAAACATCAATATTAGCACTTAAATTGTGGAAAATTAATTCCAAATCTGACAAAATATCCAATTTAACAAGCTCTAATTGGCAAAATTATTTCCATATTGAAGACATATGTGTAATGGTATTGTGAGCCTTTGCATAAGAGCAACAAATTCCCTCACCAGTCAACCATAATAAAGGCATTAATGCAGTATTTCCACATAAAGAGTATTTTCCCAAAATCCAGTGGGAGACAACTTTGAAGCATATATTGCTTTATTTAAATTAACTATGGTATTATTTGATTAAATTGTTTAAGTAATTTCAAATGTATTGGCAGGTTCTGTCCCATATTTGTTTAGATTGTAATCAAATTTATAAAAACTATTTGAAAAACTTAGGGGATTTGTAATTATCTCAGTACCCTTAGCATAGCGTTTTAAGAATTTCTCCCATCTGCCCGCTTCACAAAGGCACCTTAGTAAACAAGAAATGATTTATAAATTCTGACAAAGCCAATTCCTTGTCATTTTTCAAATCCTCCTTTAAAACTAGGAAGCTGTTGTTATTACAATGGCATCCAGCAGTTGAGATTGCTATCATCACACTGGAAAATTATCACAGCCTGACATCCAAACCATCATTGTCTCACTACATTCCTAAAACTCTGTTCAGCTCAGCTTCTTCCCTGCGTGCCTGCATCACCTCTCTCCTACTGTTTCAAATGTGAAACCTACACTGAGGCCCGTAGAGAAGGTGTCAGTACCTGTAGTTTGTGTTTGTACCTCATCTAATACCATGGACTATGGTTTGTAGACACTATGGCCATAGGCAAAAAAACCTGTAGATTTTTGTAGTACATGTAGTGTCCAAAAATTCCTTACAAATTGTAAGGATTTTTAAATACAGTATTGGAAGAAGAAAGATTTTCTAAAAATTTCTGATGTAGAAGATCTGGGAAAAAATATGGTTATCGGAGGGATCCTACAACATTTTCACAATTTCATGGTCTCACCACATGCCTTCGTAAGTCCTCATGGAAAATATAATGTCATTACAATGCCATTCCTAAACTACTGTGCTAGTTTCAGTTGAGGTAGAGTTTATTTTCTCCACAGTGGCTAGCATGTGTTTTGGATCTTCACTGCAACAAGTGTTGACAATAGATATTTTTGTTATTGCTGAGCAGGGCTTACACAGAGCCAAGGACTTTTCTGCTCTTCACATCACCCCACCTGTGGCTGGTCTGAGAATGCACAGGAAGTTGGGAGGGTACACAACCAGGACAGCTGACCCCAACTGACCCAAGCGATATCCCAGATCATATGGTATTACACTCAGCATATAAAGGTGGGGCAAAAAGGAAGGGGGGATGTTTGGAGTGATGGCATTTGTCTTCGCAAGGCACTGCTGCATTTGATGGAGCCCTGCTTTCCTGGAGATGGCTGAGCACCTGCCTGCCCATGGAAAGTGGCTTTGCTTTGCTCATAAGCATACCTTTTGTTTTAGCTGTTAAACTGTCCTTATCTCAGCCCATGAGTTTTCTTACTTTTATCTTCCTGATTCCCCATTCCACTGGGGATGAGTGAGCAAGCTGCTGCCTGGGTCTTGGTTCCTGGCTGGGATTAAACCATGACAACCACAAAATTTATTAAAGAGCCATATCTATGAGCAATAAGACACACCAAATATTTCTCAAAAGATATTCCCAAAGCATCTTAATTTCAAATTATTCTTCTAGAAATATTGTAAAATACTATTTTTTTTAACAATTAGAGGTAGTGAATACCGTATACCCCACAGCAGAAAATACACCACTGTTATTTGCTATTACATAATCAGACTTAGGAAAAATGGTTTCCTGTAAAAAAGCCCTGTATGCCCAATATTCTGCCTTTGCTCAGTAACCTTTCCCCTGTGAGTCCACTTCTTCCACTGTATCCTTTATATCTTTCAGACTTGAAGGGCTGTAAGGTTGTTGGGTTTTCTGTTTTCATTTGTTTGTTCATTTATTTGTACATAAATTACTTTTTTTTTCATTATCACTGATTTCATTATTATAAGTATTTTCAGGCAGTCACCCCTACAATCCAGTGATATGTGTGCAGTAAAATCCTGAAATCACCAAAACACCACAGAGAAGTACCACAGCTGCTTCAAAGGATTACAGTACAATTTTAGATGTTATGTAAACAGAAGTGACAAACACAATAAGAAGGGCAAGCATTACTTTAAGAGTATGTGACTATACACAAAGAACTTTACTATGTCTGACTCAATCAAATTTCAATCAAGTTCTTAAATATAAAACAAATTATTCTGTGTTGCTTCCAAGAAACAATACACATTATCAGAAAGGATTCCTGTGAAAGCGGTTAGTTTACCAAAATAGGAATGGAAGTTCTTTCTGTGTTTGTCTATAAACTATATACTTGAAATCCAGAACATGATTTTTTAACAGAAAATGAGAAAATAAAATACTGCTATTCTCCTTTACTTTGAGTTGAAAAACAACTCATTTAATTGAACTTTAACTGAAGCAGTCATGTGGTCTTTACTTGTACTTTCAACAATGTCTAACAGTATCACTGTTAAAAAATTATTTGAATGTCATGTGGCTTTGATGATTTTTCATAATTCAAGAGAAGTAGTACATAATTTTGTTCCTTCTGCATGTGGACTAGATCGAACAGCCCTCCCAAACAATCTTGAGCCTCTGGGGTTTTTCCTGAGCTTTATTTTACTGAGCTTCCTGTTACTTGGCAGCAATGACTTAAATCCTCCAGAGGAATTCAACTATTTCAAGTACCTTGAGTGCCACTTCTTTGAGTCAGAATTTGTGTGAAAAATCCAGGCCAATTAGGAAATTTGTTTGACTTTAACAATGTTACTCACTAAGAACAGCTGGTCCCTTACTTTACATTCATTCAGCAGGGAATATAGTACTTGTCTGCTTACCTGATCTCTTTCTGACATATTCACTTGAAAAATGAGCTTATTAAATGACAGTAAACCAAATACATTGTCTAATGTCCTGTTCTAAAATGACCTTAGTCCATGAGGTACAAACATTCTCATTCAGGTGCATCTGCAACTCCCACTCACAACATCAACAGAGGGCACTTGCCACTTTCATTCCCAACTCAACTGCATCCTATTTAGGAGGCAACACTGGAGTTTCTTATGCTGCAATTTTCAAAATCAGATTAGATTTGGTAGCATTTCAAAATGAATTTTCAAATTCTTCCGTAATTTTCCAAGCTCATATGTGGTTCTTCATAGCACATACTTTTTAATATTCCTTTTCAAAGACTACCAGGTTTGGGGATTTTGAGCAAGAGTCTTCTTGTCATTGTCTCACATATTTTCATAGACAAAAACATCAGTGCAGTCAAATTCTGTGTTTGTTGTCCCACAAAAGGAAGATCACTGCCAATATCAGATGAATTCCTAAGCTGCATTAGGAAGAACATTGACAGTTGTCAAGGCAGGTAGTCCTTCCCCATTCTTCAGCCCCTCTGAGACTCATCTGCAGTGCTACATTCAATTCTGGGCTCCCCAGTACAAGCAAGATACCAATGTACTGAACTTGCTTCTGTGCAGGTCACCATGAGGATCACTAAGGAACTGAAACCCTTCTCCCACAAGAAGAGATTGAGAGAGCTGGAACTATTCGGCCTGGAGATCAGAAGGCACATTGAGGCTCTTAACATTATATATAAATACCTGAGGGAGAAGGAGAGCAAAGATGGAGCCAGATTCTTCTCAGTGGAGTCCAAGGAAAAGACAAGAAGCAGTGGAGACAATGAGGACAATGGAGACACTCTCTTCTCAGGGAAAAATTCTTCCCTAATATACAATATGAACCTTCAAACTAACATTTGTGATCCCTTCACTGTTCTTACACTCCCTGGTACTATCAACAACAGCTGGGATTCCTCACCTTTGCAGGTTCCCTTTAAGTATTTGAAGGTTGCTACTATATCATCCCTTAGTCTGCTCTTCACCAGACTAAACAAGCCCAGTTCCTACACATCTTCAAGGGAGTATGTGCTGTAAGCTCTTTACCACCTTGGTAACCATCTACTGAATTCTTTCAAGTATCATCCTGGAAACCCAGTCACTTTTTAAGTCTTTCAACCCAGCTGAACCAAGCCAGTTTTCATTTGGTTAAATTACAGGGAGTGGTTTCCACCCTTCCACACCAGTTCCCCCTGTGTGTAGCATCATTTCTGAGTCACCCAAGGGCACTCTGAAGTCATCTTACTGGCAGTAATAGTTACACTTAGCTTATTCAACAAGTTCAGAGAAATACGGTTAGTATGATTATATGTAAGTCTATGTGTTAGTGGGAGACTGCACCGCTTTTCCAGCCAACTGGCAAGTTGTTCTCAGAACTTCTAGCCTAAAGAGCAGTTGCAGAAGCAGGTGAATTGTCCTGACCACAGATTTCTTCTCCCTGTACAAACTGTGGTAAAAATGTTATCAAGATTAAAGCACTGTTGGACAATCTTGTCAATGACACAATACTTTTTTCCTCCAGAAAATGTAATCTACCATTCCGTCATGTCCTTTGTCAACGTCACACACAGACTCTGTCCAGAATGTAGAAGGAATAAAACACAGACAGGCTAAGACAGAGTCACCACAGTATTTTTCTGTCTGGAAAATATCCTGTCACACTTCAGCAACCACGGGAGTATTATTCTTTTTCCCTCAACTCCTGGAATAGTTAAAGAATACTGACACTATTTTAAATATCTGGAGCTTGCCAAATCTGCACATCTTTCAATTCTTGTCAGTGAGATCATCCCCATTCTGCATGTGCCAAGAGATTGAGTCAACTCCTTATTCCTATGATGTTTCCTATCTTCAGACTCACACTTCTTGCAAAGCACTTTGCATAAATATCAGTTCAAAGCTGTAAGGATGCACTGCCGTAATGATCTGCAGGACTGTCATGCAGTTTGTAATCACTCTAATACAAGTGTTACTTTGAATGACCCAGAAGTCATGCCTTAGGATAGCCATGAAAGGAAAGCTTTCCCTAGCATATGAAACTATTTCCACTTTATCAGCAGCCACATAAAATGAGATTTCCATTTTTATTCACTGACAGGCACTTAATAGTACTCAGGATGTAGAGACTACACAGGGGATTGCTTGTCCAAAGATACCTAGGAGCGTCTGTGGGGAGCATCTTACTAGGTACTTATAGCCAGGTTCACCACTTTGTCCGGCTTTTTATCTCATCTGAGAATGCTTATGCAGGAGTTTAGTTCTTGTGTGTTTCATGAAAAGGCTATCTTCAGGATATTCTGTTCTTAAGTCAGGATATCCATATGCTGAAATCTCACCATCTTGAGCTATCTTTTGGTCTATAAATGTAGTCCTCTTAACATAAACTTACAAGAGGAAAGCTTTACCATGGAATTCATTAGGAACATGGCAATGCTTTTAGCCCTTTGCATTACAAATTCCCCTTTAGCTAGGGTGTAGGAATGGCGGGGCATAATCTTGCCACAGGCAGTCTCCCCTGCGCTCTCACCACCAGGCGTCAGCCTGATGATGCTACGCACTGGGAACAGGGAGAAATCCCAAATAGACGGTGCAAAAATAGGAGCATGGAAATAAATCAAACAGCACTTTCAAAAAGTGAGAGTATACACAGATTAGCACTCCCTGCAAAAAAAACAAAAACAAAAACAAAAACAAAAAAACCCTAACTAATGGAAAGCATGTGGAAAATAGTCTTCATGAAAGGCACCGAAAAACAAGTTAATGAAGGCAACTCAAAAAAAAAATAAAGTTAAGCTTTTGTTTTAACACAGGAGATACAATTATTCTGCCTTCCCTTCCTTCTAAAGCAATCTTCTCTTTTCTTCCAGACGTAGGATTCTGCTGGAGTCTATGTCCATTTAACATCTACTGAAATGGAGAAAAAAAATCTATTCCCAAGATGCAAAAACATGGAACTTGGCATCATTTCTGTGAAGAAATCCTGAGGAGGATACAATGAGCTCTGCGTGAAAACATTTCTGAGTCAGGCTGGCCATGCGTTCTGCAACGTCAGTATGCCACTAAATGTCAAAATATTCACTAAAAAAGAGATTTCACAAGATAATGATAGTTCACGCTATTGTATGACTGAACCTTCAGGAGACAGCTACCTTTTCAGACTCGACAGCACGGAGCGGGGGAAATTATCACGGTATTTGGGGGAGAAAATTAAAGTGAGGACTGCCCGTATGCGAAGCAGGAATTAATAGAGTATTTTATCAGGCTAGAAGAGTGACACGTTTGGAAGAACCGCCAAGGAAAGAACGGACTGAAACCTGAGAAGGTGGCTTCCCAGCATCCGAAGGGCTGCGGGGCCACTGGCGGGACTGGGCAGCCCCCGGCGTGTCCGGCAACCCCACGCGAACGCCCCGGGGACGAGGGGCGCCCGCCGAGGCAGCGTAGCTCGGCGCCTCCTCCTCCTCTTCCTCGTCTTCTTCCTCTACCACCTCCTCCTGCCCCCGCCGCTGGGGCGGGCAGGGCGCAGGTGAATGCGCCCTTTGTCCGGCCGAGGGCTCACAGACCCAGTGCCGGGCGCTCCTTGGAGCAGCTGGTGCCGGAGGGGAGCCCCCGCCCTTCGGTGCCCGTCACCGCCGCGGCTCGGGACGGGCACTGGGACACAGGACTCCGCTGCTGCGGAGGGGAACAGGATGGGCGCGGAAGGCGGGGCCGGGAGGGGAGGTGGAGGCAGCTCCGGGCCCCCCCTTCCTCAGAGTGCGGCAGGCACTCCGCCGCTGACCCGAGTCCGTGTTCCCGTCTCAGCCGTGCCGCCGACGGGCACCTTCGCCCGCACCGCCGCCGGACGGCGCTGCCCCCTGCGGACGGAGCCGAGCCGGGGCCGCCGCCGCCGCCCACGGCGGGAGCTCCTGTGGGGAGGAGAGGCCGGGCTGCCTCCGGCCGAGGTGGGTGAGCCCGGGGAGGCGTCCGCGTGCGCCCGCGTGGCCGGGCTGCGGCCGGGTTCCGGCTCGGAGCCCGCCCGTCCCGCGGGCCGGACGGGACGGGACGGGACGGGATCCCCGGCAGCGTCGGTCTTGGGCTCCCCGAGGGGGAGTGACCCCGGCCATTCTGACCGAGAAGCGCCGAGCGACGCTCTCCGGCTCCCACCTCCTCTCAGGCTTTTATTCGGCTTTCTCCCGAGCTCAGCAGAATTTTCTAGGAGCGCAGAAAGTTGTTAACTCTCGTGCCGAGTGCTTACGCCGTCCTGCACGACCCAGCTCGCCCTTGGGAAGCGAGACAGTTATGCCCAGCACTTTCACGCTGTCATTTTCCGATAGTGCCAAAGAAGAGAGATGCAGTCACTAACTATCCTGTGCCTCTTCCACCACCCCATTGTTATTATCATAGCCCGTTTATTTTGCCTTTTTTTCTTTGTGGAGCCAGCCCTCAAACCCCTTACTCAGGAAAACCCGTTGACTTGGGATGATGTTTTCTCGAGGTAACGTCTGCACAGTGTGGATCCCTGTTGGTTTTGCGTTGCAATGAGCCTGTAGTAGCGTGCAGTAGTGTGCCCACAGCATTAGAAACCTGGCTTTCTGCAGCAGGACGTCCTCAATCCTCCATCCTCAATGACAACTGCCTACCAGAACAAAAGGGGTCTGCACTGAGAGTGGACATAAATACAACTGTTTTCTTTCGTAACAGTTGTGACTTGGATGCGACTATAACTGATCAGTCTCTCTCTCTCACAAGACTAATTTTTTTTCTTCAGATGTATTCCAAAAAGACACATGATCTAGATTAGTTTTTTCTGTCAATTTGTAAGGCACTGAATAGTGGAATTATAAGTGCTTTATTTAATTATAAGTGCTTTTTTAAGGTTTACCAAGACCAAAGACTGCATTGTTATTAGGAATTTATTATTTGTTATTAGGAAATAATTTTGTGTTAACTGCTATCAGAAGCCAAGTGGACTATTATGGTTTGCCACCTGTGTTCCTTTGCATGCAGTTGCATGGCTGTAACCCATATTTCCATGGATGAGCACATGCATTCATTCACACACACTTTCTTTTATCTTTCTGCCTTCTGCATAAACCATTAACGCATTGAACGTTATATTAAACATTGTATCCCAAAAGAACCAATAAAACATCTTTTAGCATCAGCAGCTGGCCTTCTAGCTCATGGATAATTTTTTGTCACATTATGTTGTCATTTACTACATCTTCATCTATACAAACCTTTAGCTAGAAGCTATCACTAGACTCTTCGTTTCTAAATTTCCTAAACAAAGAGTAATAGCAGCATGAGAATCAGGTGTATGAGGCTCTCCCATTCAGAGCTTTGCAATCTAAATTATGCTCTTGGACCTCTAAGAGAGTGTGGTAGCCAAAAAGTAGGCCTCAAATCAGTGTGACTGCTCTTCATATTATGAGTTCTTTCAAAATAGATCTGGAGTTCACTGTGTTTGTTATTGGTGTTTTCCCTAGGTGAGTACATCATCCTGTTCTTTGCCATTGTAACAGCCAGAAATTCTCTCTATATTGAAACATATAGAAGTAGAAATTCTTAATTATGGGACTGCACATGCTGAAGTTTTATGAGGATATCTGATACCTTGAAACCTGTGATAAAATCACTGCGATTAGCCCTAGGAATAGGGGGTAAAAACAGAAATGTACCTTCATCTGTCCATGCTTGCTTGTGTGCAGGATACACAAACCCTCCATTAGCTGATGTGCAAAAGGGTTAACAGCCTGGCCTTCAGACAGAAGCTCTTGTTGACCCTACTCTGCAACACTTGCCTGAAAGGTTATGCCCAAAGGGAGAGCTGGCTAGCAGGAGGGAAAAATCCAAAGAGAAATACTTAGGGAAAGAATATTTTGGAAAAGAATACTTCAGCTTCCATTGCTTAGTGACGTAGTAAACAGCAAACCCTCATAGCAGACAGTAAAAGACTCTGAGACTTATCCACTGAAGGAACCAGGCACAGTAAAAAGAAGGACAGTTGTTACAGTCTGATTTGTCTATATGGTTTCCCAAAAGGTTTATGTATATAAAAGAATCAGTAGTTAGAAAACCAGTTTAAAGCTAGTAATTCAGCTGTTCAGTAGGAAGGTACATGGAAGAGCTACCTAGTCATCGTCTTAAAGTTAGGAATAGAAGGTCGCTCTGTGGTGTGGCACCCTGAGCTTCCAGTGATGTGGTGCCAGTGCCCTTCTTCCTTCAGTGTGCAAAGGTGTGGTGCACACCTGGGAAGTCCTTGTTGCAGTCCTTCCAATTCTTGTAGTTATTTTACACTCTTCAAGATACTGTCTTTCCTGTTATCTTAGGATTTTCATCATTTTTTTTCAGGGATTTTTTTATCCCTGGCATCTGATTTCTTGTAGTTCTTAATAGCTTAGAACCATTTCTGATGTACTTGTGGGTGATTAGTATTGCCAAGATACCTTGGAACAGCCTGAGTGAAGCTCCAGCTGAGTTTCTTGACAATCTTGAAGGGAGAATATGCCTCTAAAGCCAAAGAATGACTGTCAGGTAGACCAATCCTAAAAGCTAAAAATATTAATATATTTGCATGGGTTTCTTGCATCAGCAACTCTCACGAACTTCCCAAAATCCATCTTCAAAATATTTTACATATTATTTCTGTAAGCTGTTTTAAAATTATTTATTGTAATTTAAAAACTTTAATCCTGAATTAATTCATTCCATCAGTGACATGGACATTAAGCTTATGTGTTATTTTTCATCAGTGATTTCGTTCTGTTGATTCATGCTCTATTTAGTCTTTGTTTTACTCAGAAAACAAGCTGAACTTTTCTGTTCCCAGAAGACAGACTTTTCTTTCCCTACTTTATTGTACCTTCTTCAGCAAATGTGTGGGGGAGAGGGAAGAAAACATTTTGAGGGAAAATAGGCCTCAAAATCCCAGTAAGGCGTTTCAAAACCTGTTTTACATCCTGTGTTTGTTTTGCAGGGAATTTCCGCAATGGAGAAGAGGGAAGGTGTTAATCATGCTATTGATCAGAATGCAGGTCAGAACATCATGCCAAGAAGAAATGCAGGAAACCTTAACTACTTGGTAATGTTTCTGGAAAAAAGCAGCTCATATGTCACATAGAATATAGCAATCTTTGATTTAATTTTGTCCAGAGACAGTGTTCTCATCACACTGGCATATCATCAATAGTTTTAAAGTCTTGTCACAATATTGACATGAAGAGATAAAGAGGTAGAGAACATCTCATTCAATTTAATCACAGCCCATGATAAAAAATACACAAAGTTTGGGTCAGCTAAAAATTACATGAGGGTAGCTGCTAGTTGCATTTTACCAGATGAGTAAAATTCCATATAAATAATTTTGGATTTTTATACAGTAATACGAAATTTATCTTTGGAGGAATCTTTGTGATTGCCACATTGTATTAAGTTTTCCACAGCACACAAAAATGCCCAGGAAAAAAAACCACTTGAACATCCTTTGGCTCTGCAACTGCCGATGCACAGAGCTAGTTCAAGCTACAGCTTTCTGTTCTAACATGAACTACCTCACAGGCTGTGAGGTACTGCACATTATCTTTTCAAGAAATAAATAACTGTAGGTAAAACTTGGTTAAGTTTGTATAATTTATACCAACTTCCAATTCTGCAATGCATAGTCTACACTTTTCTTCACAGACTAGAGAATAAAATTTACTTAGGCTATAAATTCATTGTTACAAATATATACTTTTATCATTAGATAAACATAGGTTTTCAGCAAAAAAATCTTCATGAAGACCATGCATTTTAATTTCACAGTGAGGCACTATAGGCAGAACAGTCAGACTTCTGGGGGGCTATCTTGGCTCTAATTAGGATTTCACAGTAAGATAGTGTACATTTTTTATCTTTCTGTTGAAACAAAGCCCTTCTGTATCATTGAAGAGGAACACGAGGCTTTCACCTACTTTCTTTAATTACAAGTAGTACCCACAGATAATATTTCCATAAAACCAACTGCCATTTTGATTTCTAGACATCTGCTACGTCAGCAATTCTAAAACAGAGCCATTGCAGCATTAGTTCAGTTTTACTTTATGTTTCATGGCTATATTAAAGCAACTACATGTTTATGACCTAACATTATTAGTTCTCTACCTGTGATTGGCCTCTGTTGCATCAAGTGCAACATCCTGCTGTTGGTGCACAGATTTTTTTTGTGTGTATACTGATCATGTTCCTTTTCCATAAACTGAAATTATGGGATATTTTTAAAATATATATTATCTCGGTTTAAACCAGTTTATATTGCACTAAAATTTTTAGACTAGCTTATCTTCTTCTAAAGTTAGTGATAATTATGCCAAGGTCTGTGAGGTTAGAATCAGGCCATGCCTACTTGGCAGCAGAAAATTCAGCTTTTTAAACTGAAGTGCCTTGATTTCACAAAGTTTCATCAAAGTTAAGAGAACACTATTACATTTGTGAAGAAGAGGAAGAAAACCACAGGACTGGATGATGGGAGTTGACAGATGTGCAGCTGGTCTAATATGCTAGATCCCAAACATTTCTAATTGCATCATTATTCCTCCATTTAAATGTCATTAAATTGGTTTTGACAGAATGAAATATTTTACTGTCTTTTTACTCTGAATTCTGTTACTGTGCTTTTATTTGGGCTGCATCAGTAATTCTGTAGCTGAAATTTGACACTTCAAATCCCTGACTCATAACATAAGAAGGTGAAATAATGTTTCACGTAATGTAATTCTTCTTCTCTTGCAGTGTAGTTAACTTCCTGGAATTAAAATCTATTTTGAAATCACTGCAGGTAATGAAGAATGGAAAAAATATGCTAAAAGTACCTTGTTCAAGTACTGACTGTGCTGTTTGAAATTATTCCAAGCTACCTTGCCTTTAACAGTGTGTATGTTTTGCAAATGTTTTCAGTGCAGTACAGTGTAAAAGCCATGATGGCAAATACTGTCATTACTGAAGTTTTTAGTCTTCTCTTGAGCTCATTTTAAATTTGCTTTCTGACCTTTCCAGAATGAGGATATGCAAGTCACCAATCCACGTGAAGCAGCTACACGTTTTGATTTACACCAAGCACACCATTTTGGTGACTTTGAATGCTCTTCAGAACAGCACTGCAAGCAGGATCTGTTCCCTAAGTGGCACTTGCCAATGAAGATAGCATCTGTGATCTCATTATTAACATTTATTTACACTGCTGTGAGAGATGTCATATATCCTTTGATCACCAGAAAGGAAAACGTTTTCTATAAAATTCCAATCCTTGTCATAAACAAAGTTTTACCAGTGGTTTCAATTACCCTTTTAGCACTAGTATATTTACCAGGAATATTAGCTGCTGGTTTCCAGTTGTACTTTGGCACCAAGTACAAAAGGTTTCCCCGGTGGCTGGATAGATGGATGTTATCAAGGAAACAATTTGGACTTCTCAGTTTCTTCTTCGCTACAATGCACGCCTGCTATAGCCTGTGCTATCCAATGAGAAGATCGTACAGATACAAGCTGCTGAACTGGGCATTCCAGCAGGTATGATGGGCATACAAACACCCTTCTGTATTCAGAAAATCCTTGCTTTGATTATTCAAGCAAATCCAAATGGGGAAAAGCCATTTTCATTGTCTTAGTTTGTTTTTGAAATAGATCCCCAGAGAGCAGTGTTCAGGATGGAGCAGGACCTAGCTGTTTAAGCATATTATAGAGAGTCAAGAGACATCACAGCTGTGCCAGTGTATTAAATAATTTTCTTCATTTGGGATTTTTTTATCTCTCTGTAAAATGCACAAATTTATACTTGTCTCTCAGGAACATTTAAGTCTTTGGCATACTATTAGTATGAATTATTTTCTGGACCAGTGAAATCTACCAACACAAACTGAGCACTGAACACACCATTTTTAGATACCTTCTTTGCAAAGTCAATCAGCCAACAATGAAGGAGGGATGAGCTAAAATCACAGTAATCTGTATTTGCCACAAACTAGGTTTGTGAACACTGATGGATTCACAATTGGACTGATGCACACTACCTTGTTAAAAGAATAGAAATTCAGTGATGCATCTGTGTTGTGGGCAAAATTTGGTTTGAAAAGCTCTCTAATATCCTCTGTGAGTAGAGAGTTCCTAATATTTGCATATCACCTCAAGTGCCATAAATACTGCAGTATTAGGAATGTT
Organism: Neodrepanis coruscans; assembly: GCA_013400695.1. Lineage (NCBI taxonomy): Eukaryota > Metazoa > Chordata > Aves > Passeriformes > Philepittidae > Neodrepanis > Neodrepanis coruscans. Next base: position 54,746 of record VYZS01084642.1, on the reverse strand, counting down.
CCAGAAAAAGATATAGACTGCAGATGCACATTTTTATTACCCCCAAAGTCTGATCTAGAGTTTCATTAAAAGTACAATAGGAATGTTAGCAGCTTCTTAAGAATTCTGTAAAGAGTCAAACTACCTGTTGAAAATTCTGAAATCAGCCTTACTGGTAACCTGATTTGAATGTATTACCAGAAATTTCCTTGAGATTCCAGAGTCCAAGATGCAGAAATTACCATATTTGGAGCATATTATGCCTTGGTGATCACTAGCAACATCAAAGGACTGCTGCAAGTAATCATAAATAGATGTTTTGACATCAGTTTATTGAAATCACAAATGTTCCAAGTTGTGGTTTTTTTAAAAAATAGAGCTAAACAACTTCTCTGGCAGGATAACATCATTAAGAATGCATGCTGAATTAGCTCCTTGAAGTAGTGCAGTTAGTATGTTTCCTGTTGTTATAATCTCCCTGATATGGTATTTAGCCATAAATGGGTTTTTTCTTTTGTCAAAAACAAGATTTATCCTGCTGTGGAGGCAGGTTAACCAGGCCTCAGAACAAGTCTCTTCTGAGTCAAGACACTGATGAAGTCTAAATTCTTCTCCCTTGAAGCTCACCTTTGCTCTGCAGATAGTAATGGAGACTTTATCAGAGCAGAAATCAATAGCAGTTACATTCAGAGACATTCAAGCAAACCAAAATACTGTTTCTTGGCTTATTTCCTGAATATTGTGGTGAAAGTAGTGAAATTGTGTTTCACACAAAGGTCCAAGTGTACCAGTCTGTAATTTGAAATACGGTGTTCCTTTGGCAGGTCAAACAAAAAAAAGAAAATGCCTGGATTGAACATGATGTTTGGAGAATGGAGATTTATGTGTCTCTAGGAATTCTGGGACTTGCTTTGCTGGCCTTGTTGGCAATAACGTCAATTCCATCCATCAGTCACTCTTTGACCTGGAGAGAGTTCCACTACATTCAGGTATGCACAAATATCATTACTGCACATTATTAGCCCCATTTGTAGAACTGTGTGTTATCAGCTAAGACCATTAAGAGTTAGAAATACCAAACAACAGAGGAGTTAGTGAAACCAATTTAAAAGTTTGTTCTGTACTCTTTATTAATTGCTTTATAAGAAATGTTCTTTTCATTTGCTATTTTGTCGGGAGAACAGGCTGTGGTGTTAAAGGTATAAAACAGGAATCTAAAACAACTCCAAAGCACTTTTTTTTTCTCTTGACTTTCTGACCAGCAGCATTTTCCCTTCGGGACCTTTTCTTAGGTCAAGTGCTGGAGGCATTTCAGTCACTTCATTCATTCTTCTAGGCATATCCTCTTTCAGGAATGCCCTGTGTCCTGCTGAATTGGGAGTAGGTGATACTCAACCAGTCAACGCTGCTCCTATGCATAACCAAATCCAGCCAGTCTTGAGTTTGTTACAGCTATGCTTGTTTCCTTCACCCAGCTATCTGTTTTGCTCTTAATTCTCCTATCTCATATGCAGTAATAATCAGGGGTGTTTCTGCTGACATTAGTATGGTCACACTAGAATTAAACAAGTGTTCAATCAGGCCCCTGAACTCCAAAATCTGAACATTCAATAACCTACTAAGCACCTGATATTTGAAAATTTGATTTGAATTTTAAAACTAGATCTGAAATGTCTGCAATTAGTAGATTTGATATTCTACACATTCTATGAAATCCATCATTTGTAAGAGAAGTTTTCAGGTGAACAGAGAATATAGACAGGTCAGGAGGGACTTTCCCAATGCATGACTGCTTTCAATTTTGAAAGATTATGGTGAAGAAACAGAGGAGAGTAATACTACTGTGTTAGACTTGTTTTATAAACAAATAACCTTTATACTCAAAAATTGGGTTCCGTACTTTCAGAAGTTTTTTTTACTTCACCGATGAGTGCAAGATTGTTAAGTGACAAGAAATTCAAAATTACTAGTAATTCTAGCATAAAATTTCTTTTACTCCTGAATTTTGTAGACAACCTAAGGCAATTTATCATTGTAAGTTAAATGAAAGACTTTCCTGCAATTGTGCAATTGCTTTTGTCATAGTACTAGACTTACTAGAGTTTGTGATTTTAATTTATCTTAATTTTTTTCTTTGCAAGTAGTCAATTAAGCCCTTTATATATCTCCTTTTGAACTCAGTAATTTATCACAGAAATAAAGTCATTTAGGATACAGGTGACATCTATGAATTGAGATTCTAAGAACTGACCCTTTTTCAGCAATAGCCTGTTATCTCTTCTGTATATTAGCTAAGTATCATAGCAATACTTGAAAAATGAGCCTCATCTGTTTCCTTTTACAGTCATATAGAGAAATACAGTTGGATTGTTGAATTATAGTTCTTATGTTTTAGTTCAAAGCCAGTGGTCTGTTTCTTTGACTTGAGTGTTGTCAGTTGCTTAACAGAGTACTTTTTTTACCAAAGTGGGAAAAATAAAAAACTTACTATTTTCTTTCTCTTTTCAGAGCAAGATGGGATATTTAGCTCTGCTGTTATGCACTGTCCATGCCCTGGTGTTTGCTTGGAATAAATGGGTTGATGTTAACCAATTTATCTGGTATACACCACCTTCATTTATGATAGCAGTTTTTCTCCCTGTTGTAGTTCTGCTTTGTAAATGCATACTGCTCCTACCATGTTTTAAGAAGAGGATAAGAAAGATCAGATGTGGTTGGGAAGCTAACACACAAACCAATCAAACCAGCATGACCTCCAGACTGTAGATAATTATGGACATTTCCTGTCTATGTATGTAAATATTCTCAAGGCCATGAAATGTTCACTTGTGAGATCTGTTTTCATGTTTTCCATAGATGTTTCTTTTCACTTTTGACTTCATGAGTGTGGGATACTTGATGCAATTTTGACTTTTTCGAAGACAGAAGATGGAAACATTTATCTTACACATTAATCTGTTCAGTGTTTTGGTATTTGATCATTTCTTTCTTATGACTCACTGCTTTTAAAATCCAAGGGTTTCGTTGTCTCAATCCTGATTCTTTTGTTGGCAAAACCAATCATAAATCTTTGCTCCAGATGACCATAGAAAGTAAAAAAAAAAAAATGATTGCACCACAGAACCCAGGAATGCTTTCTTCTTATTATTGCCATGTGTGTTTCTAGAGTATTTATCATCTCATTCCCCGTTATCACATGCATCCTATGTTACAGTCTGCAGAGTAGGAATCTTGGCACATGAGCCAGAAACTGTGTATTCCTGCCAGGTCTTGAACTTAGACAATTGGGCAAACAGAACTGCGGGGAACTTTAAAAGGTAAATATATCCTGAGGCTTGGGCACAATCTAAAAAAAGAATTTTTTAATTCAGATCTCCATCCTATACAGGACTAGGTGTGTCTCTGTTTACTTGAAACGATAAAACATTTCCCATTTTTTATTCCATGAACACATTCTTTTGTTGCTAATGCTGGAAATTTTCCATGCTTTTGGCCTAAGTCTGCAGCCCTTGGCATGTGGTAAACTTTATTTGCACAAATTATTCCAGTGGGATAACTCATGTCAGGTAAATGTGTTTTACTGTTTACTCTTGAGCCAGCACGATTGTGTGACTGGAAGAAAAACATTAAAAATAGACATTTAAAGCTTGCTATTGATTTTGTAAGATTTTCACGTAAAATGGCTTCCAAATGCATTTGCTTTTATAGAAGTTTTCATAATAATCATAACGTCAATAAGCTCATTAAACCTTGCTTTCCTTATGTTACATAGGTGTGGCTGAATGTTTTAAATGAATAATTCATTTGTTAGTATCTATTTTAAAATTTTTATTCAGTAGTTAATATTTTCATCCAGCATCAGGAATTTCTGCCAGTCTCCCTTCAGCAGTTGACTAAGACATGGACTGTTGCTGCCACCTATTGCTGGAATCATCTGAATGAGAATTGATAATGGCTCTGGTATTAAAACAAATTGGAAAACAATGTATGCCTAAAACATACATAATACATGGTGCTAATAATTCTGTTGTACTTTTGTGGACTTTTACACTGAACATAAATAACAGACAAATAGCTACAGGGATTTAGCATTTTCCTGGTTATTACCATTTGATTATTGCAACATAAAGTTGGCCTTGTTATTTGCACCTAATGTAGCACTGTGAAAATAACTGGGGGACATGGTGGCTTGTATAATGTAGACTGAAATGAGTGACATTGTATATGAAACCAGTAATGGATGATAGAGCCAAAAGCTGTAAAATACAGGAAGCTAGTCTGCAACATGAATCTAAGACATTTCTAACAGAACAGAAAAAGTGTGGTTCTCAATGCCTTTGCATTTACATTTCTATAAATGAACTAAATCAAATATTTTATAAGTCATAAGCTCTATGCACCTGTAGTATAGGTAGTGTAAGCTAGCCTAACTTCATTCATTTCAATCAGCTAATACAGGTTGTATTCCTAACATAAATTACAGGTGAAAACCAATTTCAAGATCACCACATACTATCCAAACTGACCTTTTACGCTTATTATTCAGCTGGGGGCATTAAGCACACTTCATACTTTTCTCTCTAGCATTGTCCAGGGACAAAACTAAAAAGAAGTGTCTTCTACCAGCTGAAATTTGCATACAGTCTACAAAAGCTATTCTGAAAATGACACATGACATTCCAAACATTCAAGCATGTTTTTCCCTACTGATTGTTTCAAGATGTTCTGTGTCACATGTAGCCATTTCTCTAGAAACTACCATTGAGTGCATATAGCCAAAAATTGAGACCTCTTACCACGTCTCTTCCCTGCTTTGTAAGTCTTTTGTAAACTGCTTCATAGTAACTCACTTCCCAGTCTTCTGGCTGCCCAGGGAAGTGGTTGAGTCACCATGCCTGGAGGTATTTAAAAGACATGTAGATGTGGCACTTAGGGACATGACATGGTTTAGTGGTGGGCTTGACAGTGTTAGATTTATGGTTGGAGTCAATGATCTTAAAGGCCTTTTCCAACTTAAATGACTCTATGATTCTATTTGCAAGCTTTTAAGGCATTCAAATACAACAGTGAGGGAAGAGGGTTATGTAAGGTCTATAAAGGGCTACAAAAGGAAATGCTATTGACATTATTTAATTTCCCCCTTTGTAACAGGCATGATTTAGTTCAACACTAATTAAACTAAATGCATATGTACCTTTTACTTTATGTACCTGTTTCAAAATTCAGTGTTTTAATATGCCTGTGTACTACTATAATACATTAAATCAATGCGTGTACACATTTTAAGCACTTACTGTATAACACTAATTACTTGCAAAAAATTCTACATCAATAAATGCATCAATGTATGCTGTATCTGCCATTGTGTTATATGTATCCACAGAACTAGGGTAGAAAAGCACAGTGGACTCTAGAAAAGCTGTAATATAAGCAATAAAAATGGCTTCAGTCAATAGGAACCATTCTCTCCATGCTGATGAAGAGCCTGGAGCCTCCAAAGAAAAGAGGACAAAAATATGAAAAGCAAAATGGACACTTTCATAGTGTAATGAAAGTACACTTTTCCTGGCAGAGCCTTTAACTGACTTACTATATTATAGCTTTCAGAGGAGATTTTGTGAGAAGGAAGAGAAAGCTGAGCTAGTTGTAGAGTACCTTGGAGGGAGATCTCTGATCTCTGGAAACACTGATCAAAGACCAGGAAAAGCTCAAGAATAGTAAGGGTTTTGAGGAAAGGCATATAGAAGCATATTTTGGGGTGGAAGTGGTTTCACAATGCCTCTGCAAGGCTTGCAAATTACTACTTTCAGTTGTTACATGTCTCTAATATATTTTGAGAGACACAGAATTGAAACTCTGGAGATAAAAATTTTTGAAGGGGCTTGAGAAATTTTATGCCAGGTTTACCTGAGGTAATGATACCCAGAATACTCTTCCCAAGAAGTGATACCAACAATCAGTGCTCGGGAAGCTAGAGCCAGGGGTGTGCTGGCTATGGTTTAATCCAGATGCCTGCTGACAGCAGCATTTTCTGTAAGCAGTCCCTCCCTTTGGCACTCTTCTCTTTTCTCACAGTTCAGCAAGTCTTTAAGATGTGAAGTTCATCAGACTAGGCCATTGGATCCAGTTGAAAATTAATGCAGAGAAAAGAATGATTGAGCCAGATCCATTCATGGATCTACTACTACTTTCTTTTAAGCTGATCTTCTTTAAATGGCATTAAATGAATAATTTAAAAGAACAAAAAGACCAGTTTTTGAAAACATGCTGAATCCACCCCAGGAGAATGTAATCTGCCGTACTAAGTGTCTGGCAATGGCTGATCATTGCCACTGTTTTTTTTTTTCAGTAGTGACAGGATTTCTTGGTCCTGTCAGCATGCTTTGTTGTTGATGGCAAAATTACTTATTTTGGTGAGACCTTGGAATCCTTAAAACAAGTCTCATTGAATTCAGTTGCATCAGGGTTCAATTTTTGCATCATTGTGTGGACTCCTGTATATTGAATGCAACATTTGAATGGATGTAGTGAGGCTAATTTATTAAGTAGGCATAAGATTTCAGGGATTTTCAACTGAAAATATATAAAACAAATCACTGGACCAAATTCTGTAAACTTACCTAAAAAGACAACAGCTACTTCCAATACAGACGATGCAGCAGAAGATACAGATGTTTTGTTTCTTTTTATGTATATTTCATCTTCATAGCAAGAAAGTATATTGCTGAGATAAAAATGCTATGCCTTTGACCTAGTTAAAGATGCATAGTCTCTGTGAGACTGGTAGAATATTACCACTGCTGCTAATAGACGTATTCAGTCCTTAAATTTCGTCTTTTTGGCTCACCATTAAAAAGTGTGGGTTTTTTTGAACAGAGCAATCAAATTTGTTATTTGCAGTCAAGTTCAGTCTTTATATACATGCTTACACTGTTTTTGAATGTGTTCTACTGAAAAAGAATTTTCCATCTTAATATCTCCATTACTTTGAATGCTGAGAAGTACCTTACTGCTGTACCTAAGGAATGGCCACATAACCCATATCTATTTCTCTGCCTTTTTTATTTGGTTATGTGGAATAGTATTTCTTTCTTGCCTGTACCTGTGCATGTACCAGAATAACTTTTTAACTCATTCATTCAAAAATCTTCTAAGTGTTCTAACAGGAAATTCTTAAAAAGAAAATAAATGAGAAGTGGGAATTGGAAAAAAACAAGCCACTTGCAGGGCTCCTCAGGCATCTCTGCAACAGTTTAGCAGTCTAACAATTGCTTGTATCACCTATAATTGAAATAATTATTGTTTTCCCTTGTTCCTTCTAAATTGCAATCAACTTTGTACATTCACAAAGATATGAAAATCCTAAATTACTTGTTCCCAGATAATTAATGACAGTAGGGTCTTCGGGGGCAGAGGCAGGCTGAGACTATGAAGCTATGCAAAGAGGCATCAAATGGAATCAGAAGGAACCGGACAATCAGATATCTGGAAAAAAGAGAAAAGGAGACTGTAAGCCCTCAGATTTTCTTATAAAAGTGTAAATGAGCCTAATGGATGTTAAAGGGGAAAAATAAATAGATAGAAGATACTGAGTGAGATTAAATGAACATCATCAAGTTAGTAGAGAACAGAAATCCTTAGTCAGGGGCATGGGTAAAATGGAGGACAACTGAATGACAGGTGTAAGAGTTTGAAAACACTGAAATGAATCCTTGAAACAGAAGAGATGGAAGGGTTTATTCTCCACATGGAGCTGGAGATTGGAATGAACAAAGAACTCAGGTGTGTGCAGAGTTTGACCTGCAGAACCCATTAAGCTGCAATCTCCAATCCTGAAACACCATTTGAGGGATTTCTGGGGAAATCTGTTCAAAATCCATTAGTATATATGAACATCAGCAAGGTTATAAGTGGTTCAGTGACTTGAAAGAATTGTTCTTTGCGATGCAGCCCTGCAGTTTTGTTATGGATGAAGAACAGACTGTTTCTGAAGCTCGGGAAACCAGCCACAGATATTTCTCCACTTTTCATAATGATCTATATATAAACTGAGTTATTTTCAAATAACAGCAGACATTGCTGTTTACTTCCTGGTAAAGTCTACATCATGTGCTAAATGAAGAAATATGTTTATGTAAGACACTATGAAGCTAACCCACTCTCAAATGTTACTTATGCAAAAGAAGAAAACAATTGAAAACAGAATTAGATGGTGCATTACACTGTATTCAGAAAACTAATTCCTAAGAACTTCAGTTTTATCCTTGTTCTGATATCACTATTCTACTACAAATATTTAATCCTCAACATTTAGTTCTTGCAGAGGCAAAATTCCCAGTGAAACCAATGGGACTTTTTTACTTAACTATTCAGAGCCAGATTTTTCCCTGCAGTCACATAAATACTTCAGATCTGCTGATTACCAATAAATTGTTCACTTTCTCAGTGTTTGGGATGGACTCTATTCTGCCATGAACCTTCCATCAAGACAATCTTACAAAGGAACAGCAATAAAATTTATTACCATTTCTCTATTACCAGAACTTGGCCTGGAGCACTCTGTATCACAACACAGCAGCTGTGCCATGAAATCTCCTCACAAACTCCTCAGCTTTATTCAGCCCTGTTTTAATATCATTGATTAGTTGTTTGTAGCTCCCTCCCTGAAAACTTCCATGTGATTGGGTTCTTACACCTTTCTGACACCAAGATGCTAAAAGAATAAGGGAAAATTGGTGGGGAATACCNGCCCTGCAGTTTTGTTATGGATGAAGAACAGACTGTTTCTGAAGCTCGGGAAACCAGCCACAGATATTTCTCCACTTTTCATAATGATCTATATATAAACTGAGTTATTTTCAAATAACAGCAGACATTGCTGTTTACTTCCTGGTAAAGTCTACATCATGTGCTAAATGAAGAAATATGTTTATGTAAGACACTATGAAGCTAACCCACTCTCAAATGTTACTTATGCAAAAGAAGAAAACAATTGAAAACAGAATTAGATGGTGCATTACACTGTATTCAGAAAACTAATTCCTAAGAACTTCAGTTTTATCCTTGTTCTGATATCACTATTCTACTACAAATATTTAATCCTCAACATTTAGTTCTTGCAGAGGCAAAATTCCCAGTGAAACCAATGGGACTTTTTTACTTAACTATTCAGAGCCAGATTTTTCCCTGCAGTCACATAAATACTTCAGATCTGCTGATTACCAATAAATTGTTCACTTTCTCAGTGTTTGGGATGGACTCTATTCTGCCATGAACCTTCCATCAAGACAATCTTACAAAGGAACAGCAATAAAATTTATTACCATTTCTCTATTACCAGAACTTGGCCTGGAGCACTCTGTATCACAACACAGCAGCTGTGCCATGAAATCTCCTCACAAACTCCTCAGCTTTATTCAGCCCTGTTTTAATATCATTGATTAGTTGTTTGTAGCTCCCTCCCTGAAAACTTCCATGTGATTGGGTTCTTACACCTTTCTGACACCAAGATGCTAAAAGAATAAGGGAAAATTGGTGGGGAATACCAATGGCAAAGAGAAAAAAAAAAACATAGGGTAAATGGGAATGATACATACTTAGATCCTAAAATGGATCCTAAATGGATGTGTGAATGAAGCAGGGGAAACCGTGAGCCTGCAGAAAGTTTGGGAGATGAAAGGACAGATACCATATATTGACTGGCCCTTTTAATTCCCCTTTCCCTCTTTTTCACGTTCTTATTCCAACTTGATCCACTTTGATCCCTCCTTCCCCCACCTTTGATCCTTTCCCTAAACAACAACAGTAAGTTTTCCATGTTCTTACAATCCTCTTAAAATAGCCAATAATAATTTTCAGACAACTATTTTTCCCTTGCATACCATATCAAGTCCCATATCCCTTTAGAAAAACACCTTTTCAGTTCACATTACATTTGAAGGAAAACAGTTTCTTTCTTCCCTTGATCACCTTGGTGGATTTCACTCCAGGGACAATGTTCTGGTCATTCCCCTTGAATGGTTTTGGCAGTAGGCAATTTGGCTTTATTTTCATTGATTAGCTTGCTGGGGTTCCTTTGCCTAACCCTTAGAGGTTAGGTTCCTTACCCTAACCCTTGCTGGGTCTTTGTGTTTGCCACAATTAGCCTTTGCTCATTTACCCAAACAATACAGAGAAGAGCTTTTCACATGATCATGGAGTGGAGCAGCTGCTTTACAGGAAGAGACTAAAAAGGTGGAGGCTCATCAAATGAGAGGAGAGAAAGTGGAAGGGGATAAAATCAAGGTTTACAAAATATTGAAGAAAGTGTCCCAGATAAGCACAGAATTGTTATTTAACAAATCCACATTACCAGAAATAGAGAGGATTCGATCGAAGTAATAGGAGATCAGTTTACAACTGATTGAAAAAGTGTATCTTTTTGCAGTGGACACAGAAATTCTGGAGCTTGTTGCCACAGAGGGCTGGGGAGGCAAATAGCATCAGCAAGTTCAAAAGGAGGTTAGACAAACCCAGAAACAACAGCCCCTAAAGCAACACCAAAAGGGCTTTACGGGCATGTACTCTATGACATCACTCGAGTAAATATGGACTTGGGAGGATAGTACAAGATACTGTGACCAGGCTTGCACACTGTCCTTACACAGCATTTTGTTTTGCTGGTCTTGAATATCTGTTAGTGGATTACACAAACTATTGGTCTGATCAAGTATGGTGTTTCTTACTTATGTTCCCTTACATCAAGAGGAAGTCTCTCAGACTAATACACTCCTCCAGGCTTTATGGCTATAAAACAAAAATGTTGGGAATGACAACTTAAATTCTAAAGAAAAAGCTATCGCCTTGATATTGAAAAAACTGCTTAACTCTAAGGCTCTGTAGCAACTCTTTGGTCTCAATCTGTTGAATTAACTACGTAAATCTTCAAAAAACTGGGAACAGAATTAGTGTTTCATTGCTCTTTAAAGATAAAGATTTACCTCTCACAGTGATAAACTGCTGTTGAACTATCATGTTTCATTTTTGTTTGTAAGGGAATATTTTACCAAGCTAGTATGATCTCACGTAGTGAAAATGTTCAGAATCAACTAACTGAAGACATAATCTATGAAAAGGTCTATGTAATAAGGAGATTTTACATGTTAAATGGCATATTTATATGCTTTTACCACCATGATGTAATATACTACACAGTGTAGTCCCTGCAGTACAAGCTGGGGGTTGATCTGCTGGAAAGCAGCTCTGCAGAGGAGGACGTGGGTGTCCTGGTGGACAGCAAAGCTGTCTATGAGCCAGCAGTGTGCTCTTGTAGCCAAGGAGACCAATGGTATCCTGGGGTGCATTAGGAAGAGCATTGCCAGCAGATTGAACGAGGTGATCCTGCCTCTGTAATCAGCCCAAGTGAGGCTGCATCCTCAGTGCTCTGTCCAGTTCTGGGATTGTCAGTACAAGAGACATGGAGCTCCTGAAGCAGGTCCAGTGGAAGGCTACGAAGAAAATTAAGGGACAGGACCACCTCTCTTATGAGGAAAGGCTGAGGAGCTGAGCCTGTTCAGCCTCAAGAAGATATGACTGAGATGGGACCTCACCAATATCTATAAAAGGAAGGGCGGGTGTCTAGAAGATGAAGCTCTTCTCAGTGGTCCCAAGCAATAGGACAAAAGGCAATGGGCAGAAACTGATGCACAGGAAGCTCCACCTGAATTTAAGAAAGAACTTTACTGTGCAGGTGTCTAAGCACTGGAATAGATTGTCAGGAGAGATTGTGGAGCTTCCTTCACTGGAGATATTTGAGAACCATCTGGATGCAATTCTGTGCAACATGCTCTGGGTTAAAACTGCTTGAACAAGAAGGTTGGACCAGATTATTCACTGTGATCCCTTCCAACCTTATCCATTGTATGATTCTGTGATCTTGATTAATTTTCATTTCACTTCTGATCTCAAGAAAAACCTGTAATCTGCAGCTTTGTGAGGGAAATTTGAATTCAAAGAGCTAAAATCCTATTACTAAAATTGTCCCGGTTTAGGACAATATTAGGTTTATCAATGGACAAGAGACGGATAGGGAAGGCAGCAATTTATTAAAATGTAGATATATGGGGGAATAAATGGGTGTAATTGCTCAATTATGGCCAGCAGAGGGCGCTGTGGATGCCAGCCGGGACTCCCTCTGAGACACACACACACACACACACACACACACACACACACACACACACACACCTGAGAAGGGAAGGGGGAAGGGAATATAGGTTACACCCTACCCCGGACAAGATGGCCCCCACCCCCCTACACCGACCACGGGTAACTCGAGAAGGGAAGAGGGGAAAGGATAGAGGTTACACCATACCCCCTGGGCAGGACAGCCCCACCCTCACCGTGGGGAAAAAAAGAAAAAAAACTAGCAACACAGAGGAGGACACCCCTCCCAAGAACACAGGAGAGGTCCGGAGGCTGGCACCCACAAACCCCAAAACAAAATATATCTGTGGAAAAGAAGGCGGCAGTCCCTTCAGGGGTGGTGTGACTGTGAAGAAGTCCTCCCAAAAGGGGTCCTCTCAGGCTGGGGGAGATGAAAAGCAGTGGCGACCTCAGGGAACTCCGTGAAGAAAAGGACAGCAGGCAGCAAAGTCCGGGGCGGGGGAAAATCCTCAAGGCTGTGCTGAGTAGAGGCACCCCGCCTTCAGCTCCGGAGTCCAGGGGAAAGAGAGAGGGTGAGTGCTCTGTCCCACAGATTTATAATCCCAGTCCCTTCCCAGCACACCTTGGAGGTCCCCGGGGCTGATGGGAAAAACCCAGGCAGAGGTAACCTTGATAACCTGGCTACTCCTCCCAGCCGGATATGGGCCCAGGTTGTCTTCCCCTGCGGTTTTTAAGCCAAACCATTACAAAAATACACTAGACTTAAGCTGTCAAATAATGGTCAAACCACAATCCAGACTATGCTTCCCTCAGCTACTTTAATATTCAGGCATCTTTTTAACATGTTTTTCAGTTTTGCAATATCCATCCACTAGGAAGGAGGTTCTGTTCTTGGTTAAGAAGTCAACTGACTAAAAGCTTTACTCTGAATACAATTGTTTGCATTATAAAAATAATATATTTTTCTCATGGTTTTGGGTCCAACAATTATTACAGGCACAAGATCACACTTTTAGAACATACTGTCTCGCTTTGTAGATGCCATATAAGATGAATATCCACAAACCAAGAAGACAATTTCTGACCTTCCATTACTTACATCACAAAGCAACTGTTGTTTCAGAGAGAAGTGAAAAGGTCATACATGACTCTGTTCTCCACATGAAGCCAAGAACAAAGGTCCTGAAACCCCTCGACATAGCATCAACAATAGCTATGGAAAACCATAGTCAGAGAAAGTTAGGAAAGGTTTCCTTCCTTCAGCTTCTTTCTGGTAAATAAAATTAATCTGATAAATAATAAAATCAGAAACAATACTCAGTGTTTTTCTATTTGTATTGCTTTAGAAATAGAAGTGTTTAAGTCTGGAATTTTTTTTTTTTATTTTGGCGGGGGTGGGGGACGGGTGGAGCAAGTGGAGAACAGAGGTTGGAGCAAACCTCTACTTTGGATGAATCACCCTTCATTTGTAATTTCTCATGTGAAGGAGTAGATACTTTGTCTTGTTTCCCACGACTTGCCAGTATTTCTCAACTATAGCTTATTAAATGTGCCCTATAAAGGCATTTTTTCTCTATTCTTTACCTTTCATTTGCTATATTTTCTCTTTTCTCCTATTCTCCCCACTCCTCTCTTCTCCTCCAAAGAATATCTAAGTGTTTTTCTACTTCAGTTTGTGCTTCTTACCTTGCTTTTGTCTACTGAAATTCAGATCCTACAGAGTCTGAAAGAATAGTGATACCCAGAGAGCTAGCAAAAAGAGGACATCACAAATTGATGAAATCCAAGACAGAAAGAAGAGACTTTATCTGAGATATTTGCCATTTATTTTTGTTCTTTGTTTAATTAGGGTTGTTGTATTGTTTAATTAGTAATTTAATTGAATTAAGGTAATGCCATTTTTAATAGTATCTTTATTTAAACAAACAGAAAAAAAATCAAGTAAACAATGACACCAGATCTCTCAGATCCATTTTGTCCTTATAAAGTGGGTAAGAGGTGTAAGTTTTATTTTTAGAGTAATTTCAGGCTGCCATAAAAATTAGCTAGTCTGAATATTCCTGGCTGGGAAACACCATTTTTCAGCTAAATTACAAAATTAGCTGTGTTGAGGGTCATATGCCAAAAACAATTGTATTTGTATTTGTTGCCCTGATAGGAAGCAAAATTTTTTGTGTTTGTTTTCACTCTCTTGCCATGGGGAAATCCCCAGGGTTTGCTTTCCCATTGCCGAGAGGAAGAACCAGAATATCTGTTCTATTTGCTAATTGGAAAATTCTTTGTTATGTTCCATCTCTTAAAGGAAGAAATAATAATGCTGCCGTGGACTTTGCTAAAAAAAAAAAAAAAAAAGAAAAACACCTGCTAAGAGAAAATAATCTCTTTTTGTAACAGATTGTTTAAGATACACATTTAACAGGGTATCTGAGAAATATGATGACCATAGATTTTGGTATATAATTTGAGAGAACTGTAATTATCCAATTTCATCTTCTCACTAAAGAGACATGGTCCAATTTTGCTGAGAGTTTAAGCATATAAAGATATTTATATAACATTGCTCTCATGCGAATCTCCATGCAAAACAGGGTCCTCTATGCTTTTCCTGCTTGAATAGATCAGTTACACAGTAATGAAAGGGAGGTTGTAGTTGGTTTACTCCCAATTTCAAACAAAAATTTTCAAACAAAAATTTTCAAACTGCAGAACCTCAAAAAGGTGCAAGGAAAACACAGGAACAAGCAAAATCCATCAAACTGTCTTGATTTTAATTTCTGAATGTACTAGATACCAAGTAAGTGGGGTCTGTTCAACAGGGTGGTAAATTACTATGGCTCAGAAGTTCCTTCATTTACTCCTGTGCCAAAGGCCAAAGCCAGGTAGGTTTGCATATAGGAAAAGAGAAACAACTGAAGAAGAAATGAGCAATATAGGTGAGAAATGACACTGAATGACACCCACGGGAACCCAAGTAGGTTAGGAATGAAGGACCAGAGTCAGAGCTGGCATATCCTACATAGTGCAGGCTGGAAAACAAAACCTGTGATGCTTTCCCATGAAAATGTAGCTAGTGAGCATTCACAGACCAAACAGCTGCACCAGAAACACATCTAACAAATCTAAGATCATTACCTATACACACTCTGCATAAGAAAAAAGCCCCCTCCTTGTTAAAAAATCAACATAGATCTAATGTATCATCTCCTAAAGGGCTGAGTCTTCCTTTCAAGACGTTATTCTGCAGTAATAATGTTTAAAAATCCTGCAGGAAAGCAATGACAAACATTCAGATTTACAGACTTCTGATTAAGGTTTTAATTCAAATAAATTAAGAATTATAAGATTGTGACTACTCTGATTATGTATGATGCATCATCATTTTGAGGTCTTATGACTGAATATGTTCATTTTAATGGGCATGTTAATGTGGGAAGAGTCACATGAAGTAGCACATAAGGAGAATCAGCCACATATGGAATCTTTCCACATGCAGGAAAGAACACTCTGATTTTTACTTTTGGTCCATTTATTCATTGGACTAAAAATTTTGAACTTATACTACTGTAGCTGTATTGGCTACCGAAAAACAAGCCTAGGATGACAACCTTTGAATCAACAGCAAAGAAAAGGAGAATATTCGAACAAGAAACTGAAGAGCTGACATGCTTGTTCTCACCATGGAAAAGGCCAATTCATTTCTGAGTAGTCTTCCAATGGATTCATCTTTTTGTTTACTTCTGTGGAGTATCAACTCAGTCTTCCGAGTCTGGGAGCTGAAAACACAGTCTGGCAAATCAGGCAATAGAATTTCTGTGTACCTCTTTACCAAACTTAAAAATACTTTAAAAATATATGTTTACAATTTCAAGAGAATTGCTTACAGCTTCTGAATTAAAATAGAAAAGCATCTCAGTCCTATTTTCAAATCCTACAGCATGATTATTTATTGAAACAAATGTTTGAATTGATTCTATAGTTCATTCTGATGAAGTCCTCAGTTAATGAACTATAAAAACAAGTCAGTATGCACACATAAAGGATGAAAACAGTGATGTTCAGTGTTTCAGTGTGATCATATGGCTTCTTTCCAATCATCTGTGCATATGTCAGGTTTTCTGCTACACATGAAAGATACATCTTCATGTGGGTTTGTCAATTTTAAATGGATTAAATACAAACGGTTGAGGGTTATACATTTCACATATACAGCATTTCTTAATGAAAGATTTTATTTGGCAAATCAGAAAATGTTAAAATCAGAAGCTATGCTTTTTCAGGAAAAAGTTCCACTTGTCTTCAACTGGAAATTTCCTTGTCAAACAATGTTGTCAGATCTTGGGGTCTAGCTTTGCTTTTATGTGGCTGAATCCTGTATTTCTCATTTTGTGTTACACTGAAATCAGCGCACAACTCCCACCTGCAGAGAGCACACTGGTCATACAGAAGATATGGGGAGCGATATCCCCACTCCCTGCACTCAGGAAGGTGGTTTGGGCTGCCGGGACACCCAACGCCCCCTCAGAAATTACAAGGGTGAAGAAATGTAGAACTTGCCCAGAGAGGCGGTGGATGCCCCATCTTTGGAAACATTCAGGTTGGACGGAGCTCTGAATAACCAGATCTAGTGGAAGATGTTCGTGCTCATTGAGTCTCTTCCAACCCAGCTGTTCTGTGACATGGGACGGTGTGATTCCTCACCCCCAGCCCTGCAGCTGGCACTGCTTGCAGCAGCACCCTTCTGCAAGGAGAGAACCAGGAAAGGAGGCCGGTGGCGGGTTCCCGCCGAAGAACCACCTGTATCAGGGCAACCGAGGCAGGGCAGGGTCTGGGAGGTGTGTTTTGCCCTCCAAGCCATGTGCTTGCCTGGGGACCGGACAAGTGTCCGCGCTGTGTCAGCGGGACCCCGGGTCCGGCCCTGGGCGGATCGCGCAGCCCGGAGGGATTGGGGCCGGAGCAGTGACGATCCTCCCGGGGCTGAGGGCACTGCGGGGCCGGCCACGCTTCTCTCCGCACACCTCGCTGACCCCCGGTGCTTTCGCAGAATCACGGAATCGTTAGAGTTGCAACGAGATTATCTAATCCAACCCCCCTGCCAAGGAAGGGTGACCTAGAACAGGTACCACAGGAATGTGTCCAGGTGTGTTTTGAATGTCAGAGGGAGACTTCACGACCTCAGGGAGCTTATTCCAGTGCTCTGACGCTTCCTTATGTTGAGGTGAAACTTCTTGTGTTTTAATTTATTGCCATTACTCCTTGTCCTATCGCTGGGCACCACCGGAAAAGAGTCTGGTACCATCCTCTCGGCACCCCTCTCTGAGATATTTATATGCATTTATATGCATTCCCTCTCAGTCTTCTCTTGTCTAAACTAAACAAGCTCAGCTCCCGCAATCTCTGCTCATGAGGTACTCCAAACCCCGAACCATCTTAGTTGCTCTCTGCTGGACCCTCTCCAGCAGCTCCTTAACTGGACGCAGCGCTCCAGATACGGTCTCACTAAAGCCGTGTAGAGAAGGATCACCTTCCTCATTCCACTGGCCACACTCTTCCCGGTGCACCCCAGGTTACCATTCGCCCTCCTGCCGGCTCACGGTCAACTTGTCACACACCAAAAGCGCCAAGTCCGCCCCGTCTGCCCACCCGCCCTCCGTTCCCGCGGTGGCGGAGCGGCCGCAGGGGGCGGGTCGCGGCTGCGGGAGAGGCACCGCCTCCCCGCCCGCCCGGCCGGCACTGCGGGGCCGGACTGTGAGGAGCAGGAGCAGCGGCGCGGAGCTTCTCGCGGGTGGGCGGAGGTGAGAAGCGACGGGGCCGGGGCGGGATGGGCCCCATCCCCGCCGGGTGCNGGCACCGGCCCGCGCCCGTCCTCCCGCCAGCCCCGCGCCTCAGCCCGCGCCCCGTAAGTGCCCGCCCGAGCGGGGTCACGCACCCAGCGGCTGCCCGGCTCGCCTTGGTTCGGTTTTCTCCTTCAATCGTTATTTTTCCAAGAGCAGTCTTTCACGAATGTCACCGTTTGGCTGACATAGCTCTCTAGTGCTCTCTTAGCTCATCCGAGAGCAAATGTCAAACTTACGTAACTTCTATTATTTTTTAGAACTCTGAAGTCATGTATTTTTCTGTTCCTGAACAACCCACCTCAGCTACTTCTTGTCATCTGCTTCCCATCTATTTACAAATTGATTGCTCGATAATTTGATGTAAAGTCTGTCCAGGAGCTGAAGTTAGGCTAACAAGTCTTTGGCTTGCCTCAGTCCCCCTCCTTCGTTCTTCTGGAATGTGCTGGTCTGCCTGTCAGTTCTCAAGATGTCACTTTGATCAGCATTTTAAGCATTGAGAGCTGGTTTCATAAATGTCTGCTGACTTCAGAATCTTTATCTTATCTTTTAACTTTATCATTTACTCCTAACTTACCTTCTTCCACTTTGACCTCACCTTTTCTCTGTAAAAGGAATTTTACTAAATACCTATTCACAGCTAACTTTTCTGCTGAGGGCTGAAATAAAAAAGACATTTAACATTTTGTATTATGTTGTATCACTTATCATTTGTTCCTTTTCCTCTGAAGTTATAAACTTTGCCTTCTATCTTCTGGTTTTTATTGTATTTATGATACCTTTACTTGTTACCATTTATGTTCTTCAGTAGTTACAACTCACTTCTGTACCTTTGTTGTTCTGATTTTAACCCTACACAACAGAAATGTCTCTTTATCTCTCATGCACATAACCCCCTTTTTAATTTTTGTGATTTTTCAGATCATTAAAGCTCTCCTGTTGCATATAAAACAGTCTTATACACTCTTTCCTCTGAATTGCTATTCAGTAACTGCCAGCTCTCTGCTCTCTTCCATCTCTTGGGTTATTTGCCTAAGAGTCATGTCAGCCTATTCCCTGAGGTTTTTTTATGAAGTCTGTTAATTTTATTCTGTTACTCACACTGTATTTTCCTTTACAATGGGCAGAGGGCCAAATTCAGCTCACCAGAGCAGTTCATCATGTCCAAATCCTACACGCACATTCTCCTAAGGATCCTTTGGACTAAAACTGAAAGTAGGCTGTATCATGGTTAAATGGTACTGGTAGCCCATTTCCTCGTGACTGTTCCCTTTCAGTCCCAAAGTTCAGCAGCACATTCATGTGGCATGAACAGAAACGGGCCTCTGTAGTCCCATGGTGAAAGCACACATGTTTTGTCATATCCAGTTACATCTCTCATCTGATCAAAATAGCTGTTCTCATTATGTTCCTGGATGTGAACCCATCATGGTACAGGAAATACTGGTAGTTTGATCATGTGTTAGATACATCCCAGGTCACATGGTAAGAAAGAAGTCAAGGATTTTTTCAGTGTGTGTATAAAAACCTATGTGGTCTGCCTTTGCTGGAAAGATGATCTGTTAGAATCTTTTCTTGGAATACTTTGTGGTCACTTTCACATACTGCTTTCTGTCCTTAGCATCTGAATCCCATGAGTTCTTCCCTTGTAGTTGAGGCTGAAATGAGAAGTTCCCATTCTTCCAGTAGCTTCTTCCAATATCTGAAACACAGAGCTACTTTTAATTGTGGAAAGTTGTTCACTACACATGCTGTATTCCTAGCCAATGGCTGAGTAAAGTACCTCACTGATCATTAGTTACCATCATATCAGCTCTTGGATGGTGGCTCAGGAAGAGGTTCATTTGGTTCCTCCTTTCTACGTGGTCTGTTGTTGATTGCTTCCAAGACAGCAACTCTCTTTGCTTGTTGTTTACCTTCTTTCCTCATTGCTTCCTTAATTCATTCCTGTTCTACAGTTGTGTTGGGTTTGCCTGGAAAAGCTTTGAGAGGGGGAGGGAGTGCTTTAGGGCTGGCTTCTGTGACAAGGTGCTAGAATCTTACCCTGTGTCTGGTGGGGTCAGTGCCAGCTGGGTCTGGGAGGGACCAGCTGCTGACCAAGGCTGAGCCCCTCAGTGATGGTGGTAGCACCTCTGGGAGTTGTTTTGGTTGCTAATGTCTTTGTTACAGCTTTATTGCAGTTCTGTGACCACTTCTCTCCAAAGATATAGCAGTATTCTTTTATTTTTCAGTGGGCCTTAACCTCTCTTCCTCTTCAAAGTATCACTTACTACACTGAATTTGAGTCCTAAAACTATCTTTTATTTTTGCATGAAGTCTGTATCTTCCTGCCATCAGCTTTTTGTGGAATGCTATCCCATGTGTTTGTCTCCAGGACTTATCTTACTTGCCTGGTCAGAAAATTCTGTTAAGCATATTTGTGACCCATGACCATGAATCCTTTACTCTTGCATCCACAGTTAATCCTTATACATCCATGGCCAGACCTAGCAGTCTGACCTAGGAATGTCATTAGCCATCTCACAACTAGGCCTTGATAACTTTCCTGTGCTGTCTTTGCCATTGGATCCATGTGGGCAGCCAGTCTCCCAGGCTGACAGCTGGATGTCTGACGTGGTGGTAGCCATGACATTTGCAACTTTGAGACTTTTTCATCCCTTCCTTCATGACCAATAGGGGATATCACAACAAAACCAACTTCCATGAACTCACTGTCCTCATGCCAATCACAGGCCAGTGCTCTTTGCCTTCTTGTATTTTCCATAATTATCCAGTTTTCCTTACATGTTTCTTCTCATTTTTCTGTTGACTGTTAGTTTCAGGAGCACAAAGTTATCTTGTGGTCCAATATTCCAAGGCAGAGGAAAGTAGGAATAGGAGAAGATGAAAAAAAAATTACTAATGGAACTGTATTATTGAAGTGCTGGAAGTGTTTTGTATGTCTTATTTCTCCTTTTATTAATGATATATTGCAAGACAAAATCGATGAGCACGTACTTTATTAAGAATAAAATATAATTTGAAACTTACAACCAAAGATTTTGTTTCCAGAGGTGTTTATGGATTCTGGTGTCTCATAATTGTATGATGCTGCATTTTTCCTTCTGTTGTTTTCTCTTTTTTCTTTTTTTCTCTGTCTTTTTTTTTTTCGCAGAAGAAATTGTAGGTTTGGTGTGTTGGAAGTATGGAATCAATCTCTATGATGGGGAGTCCGAAGAACCTCAATGAAACTTTTCTACCAAATGTTGCCAATGGCATCAAGGATGCCAGTAAGGTCACAATAGGCATCATTGGAAGTGGAGACTTCGCTAAGTCATTGACAATTAGACTTATCAGATGTGGGTACCACGTGGTCGTAGGAAGCAGAAACCCTAAGCATGCTGCTGAGTTCTTTCCCCATGTGGTTGATGTCACTCACCATGAAGATGCAGTAGCAAAAACAAACATCATTTTTGTAGCTATACACAGAGAACATTACACCTCTCTGTGGGACCTCAAACATTTACTTGCTGGTAAAATTCTGATCGATGTCAGCAATAATACAAGAGTTGATCAATATCCAGACTCCAATGCAGAGTATTTGGCATCACTTTTCCCTGATTCCGTCATTGTCAAAGGATTCAATGTCATTTCAGCTTGGTCACTGCAGTTAGGACCAAAGGATGCCAGCAGACAGGTAAGTGTTATTATTGGTATAAATTTAACTTGTTTGTAAGATGAAAATGACAGGAACTGAATGTAAGCAGCCAGAACTCAAGGGATTCACTCTGCCTTACTTAATGTAACTAAAATGCTGGGCTTTTAGCTTACGTTTTCATAGGCAATAAAGGTTTCAGAGTCTAGTTCATTCCACTGTAAGACATATAGAAAAAGTGGTCCAAATTTTTCCATGGGAAATATGTTCATGTCTATCTATATGCTTTATACAACGATAGAGGCAATCTTTCCCAGTCAATTTTAGTTTCAGTATTGGGGTGAATTAGTGAAAGAGATGCACAGGAATTTGAGGACCCAATGCCAGGACTCAGGAGTCAGCTGTTCCAAAAAAGCTTGCTTCAAATAGCATCAAAGTGATTAAAAGAAATTATCTAGCTTTTAGAATGCCCCAAAAATCATAAATACGGGGAAACAGAAGGAGGCACATATGTTTCTAGGATTAGTTGGATCCAGGATGGCTTGGGAACATCATGTTCAAATTCTTTCTCAGTATGTTCCTCAAATCCATCTTGCATATAGAAAAGGAACCTTTATGTTTTTCACGCTTTGCTGAAGTGATACAAAGGATTTAAGCCTATTCAGGAATACAGTCTTTCACAGCTTTATGGACTCTTGAGACATACATGAGAAATAACTGGTGAAATGTGACTACTGGAGACTAAATTGAGTTTGCTGGCACTTCAGGTAGATTTAAATGGAACACAATTGATAGAGAATTGGCATAATTTTTAAAATAACCTCACCGTACTCCTTTTATCCCCTTTCAGAATAGCACTGCACTATAAGTAATTCACCTCTGTCAAAGCAGATCATGTTTGCTGTAATGCAGATGATCAGCAAAGAGTGCTGGGCAAACTATAGCCCGTTGTAAATTTTAAAGGAACCTTAAAGTACTTTGTAGCAGTGCGTTTCTTCCGCTGTGTAATAAACTGGTCTTTAGAATAATTTCTTCTTTGACTTCTAGTTTTTGTCTTTTCTGTTAAATATTCAAATCTGGAATCTGTGGAAGTTTGGGTTGTGAAATTGAGCTAAAATTGTTACATGTGGAGAGATTACACAGTTCTCTGCTTTGCATTCTGTTTATGCTACAGCTGTTTTAGGGTCATCCTTCAAGATGCCTGTCTTTTCAAGAGAATTGCTATTTTTCTAAAATGTTTTTAGTCATTGTTTCAAGTTTAATTCAGTCCTGTAGACATTTCAGTATGGTGAGTTTCAGTGTCCCGATTCCAGAATATCCCACAGTCAGCTCATTATTAACTCCAAGAAAAAGACTATTTGTTTTGGTTACTCTGTTGCTAAATCAGTGTGCATATTTGCACTTTGTCTGGATTTTATGTGATTTCATTCTCATCTTGGTGATAAGCTGCGATAACAGTGTACAGTTTTAGCAGTAGTGTAGTTTTGATCTGGAGACTCTTAAGGTTTTTGGTGGGTTTTGTGGGGTGTTTTTTACCTTTGAGTCTCTTTCTCTGACTACAGACAATTGCCTTGACTTTCCCAACAGGTCTATATATGCAGTAACAATGTTCAGGCTCGCCATCAAGTTATTGAGCTTGCCCGTCAGCTCAGTTTTATTCCTATTGATTTGGGGGCATTGTCATCTTCAAGGGAAATTGAAAACTTGCCTCTGCGACTCTTCACCCTGTGGAGGGGGCCTGTAGTGATTGCCATTAGCCTGGCAACATTTTTCTTCATCTATTCCTTCATCAGAGATGTGATCCATCCATACATGAGAAATCAGCAGAGTGACTTTTACAAGATTCCCATTGAGATCGTAAACAAGACTCTGCCAATTGTTGCTATCACTTTACTTTCTCTAGTGTATTTATCAGGACTTATTGCAGCTGCTTATCAGCTTTACTACGGCACTAAGTATCGCCGATTTCCACCTTGGTTGGACAACTGGCTCCAGTGTCGAAAGCAGCTTGGACTGCTCAGTTTTTTCTTTGCAACAGTGCATGTGGTGTACAGCCTCTGCTTACCCATGAGGAGGTCGGAGCGATACTTGTTCCTCAACATGGCGTATCAACAGGTAAGGCAGTCTTTAGGTCAGTCAGCTACAAATGACTTGTCTGTGTGCATATGGCTCCTGCATACAATATATGTGTTTTCTTAATCTGTTCTGCTGCTTTTGGCACAGCATGTAATGGGTCATCTTATGCACAGCTGGTGCCAAACAAGGAGACTAAAAGAAGCCTCTCTGCATTTTGCTCCCATTGTGGATCAAACTGCATTGAAGTTTGTGTGGTAGGGGGGTAAGGAGAGTCAAAGGTGTGTCCTACTGAAATTCCTGAAAGTAATATACATGAGGAGAATGTAGGATAGACAGGATAAGAGCAAGAGCAGGAAACTTTCTGAGGTATGTTCCCCTCTATGTATAGTTAACATACGGGGGAAGTAGGTATATCATAAGTGCATTTACAAATATGAAAAGTATATGGGTAGATACTGTAATCCTTATTACAGATACATCTGTGCGGTTTTTTTTTTAAAAAAAAGCTTGTATTTTGTAACATTTTGGACCAGCGGTGAAAAGACTGTATTCAGTTAAAATTCTGTGAACATTATCTATTGCAGGCAATAAAGATTGACTCAGTTCCCAGGAACAATTGGTCTTGCATAACCCTGCACCAACCTCTGACAAATCTCTGACATCCTTTACAAGGGGGTCTGATGATCCTGTCTGTCAGTGAGGCAGCTTATTGTTACCTTTAAAGTGGCAGAAAAGCAGCATTGCCAGAAAAGCAGCATTGCTGTTCAGCACATAAAATCCGTGGGAAAGAGAGATGTGATAGAACAGAAAGGAAAGCAAACTAAAGAATTAAAATAAAATGGAACAAACTATCAGGGATTAGGTCCACAAACTCTGAAAGGGCTAGCATGAAAAACTGAACTTAAGACAGGATGGGAAACAGTGTAGAAGGAAGAAAGAAACTCTAGAATTAGTAGTACTAAAGGATCCACTGATACTTCTACTAAGAAATTATTTTAGTTTTAATGGTATTGTAAAGCTGTCACATGCTAATGTTCATAGTGAACCTCTTTCAAAGCATACCATATTGCAATAGTTCCCCTGAAAGTGGAAAAATAATTGAATATCTAAGCTGCTTAGTTGTCAAGGTCTTGTTTTTTGGGGGGGGGTGTTGGTTTGTTTGATTTTTTTTCTGGTCAAGCTCTCTAATGAAACCCAGAGATTAGCTCACTTAGTTAGAGCCTGGTGCTAATAACACCAAGGTTGTGGGTTCAATCCCTCTATGAGCTATACACTTAAGAGTTGCACTTGATGATCCTTGGGGGTCCCTTCCCACTCACAATATTCTGTGATTCGGTGTATCTGATGTCAATAGTGAAAGAGGCAAACTAGTTTGGACTAGGGAGCTGAAGCAAAATTGGGAAATGATGCTGAACTATTTCTAAATGTAAGAAACTAAAAAAAAAACTGCATGTTTATTCAGTTACAGAATTTAAATTTGCAGGGTCTGAAGAATACAGTTAGTTTTCTACAGTGCATAGGAATGTGCAGAATCACCTGATTTTATAACAGAATTGTTCTAAATGGTTTATAATATTCCATTTGCTTTAACATCTCATCTAAATTTCCATGTTTAGCATATTTTTAATCTAGGAAGAGCCAGTACCAGCAGTAAGGAAATAGTTTTCTGCAAGACATGAGGAAACCTCTGAAATTTTTGACCCTATTTTATAGTTGTCCTGTGACTGTGGACTTTAAGACAGCAAAATAACTTTTGTTGGTATTTTCAATATTCTGTAGAATAAAGTTCTTCCTTTCTGCTTCTTTATCAGGTTCATGCAAATGTTGAAAATTCCTGGAATGAGGAAGAAGTGTGGCGAATTGAAATGTATATCTCCTTTGGAATAATGAGTCTTGGTTTGCTTTCTTTGCTGGCAGTAACTTCCATCCCTTCAGTAAACAGTGCCTTAAACTGGAGGGAGTTCAGTTTTATTCAGGTGTGTTACTTTTTGAATAAGGGGGTTTTGTTGTTAACAAGAATTCCTTGATGATGATCATGATCACAGTCACAAACGAAAACATGTTGCAATATGACAAGAGCTTTTCTTTTCCCCTCCTCTCTCTGGTAATTTAATAAAAACAACATATGGTTACTTAGCAAATATATTACCGTGGAGGCACATTAAGCATTTAATGAGTAGAACAGGAATTTTCATTTTACATTTATTGGTCTTAAGTAATCAGCATAGCTAAGACCAAATGATCACTAGCCTATTCCTTTTCCATTGTTAGAGTTTCTTGCAAAATTCAAATTAGATAAATTTGGACAAGCTTGCTAAGGGCAGTGATACTGATGAGATACTACTATATACATAGATGCACACAACAGTTAAAATTGAAGATTTTATTTGCCCTGCAGGATTCTTGTTGCACAGCTCTTTGACAGCTGTCCTCCATTATTCCCTTTAGATAAAATACCCATTAGTAAAATATGAAACTTTGCATAGTAAAATCAGAAGCTTTTCCAGGCCCTGGCATACCTTCTGCTGCCTTCCTTCCTCAGATAAGTATGTACAAAAGGTGGGCTTAAGCAGCATGATGTTTGCTTCTACTGAAAGTTGCCATTAGTTTTAGACAGGTATGAGAAATTTTGTTATGAATTGGTCTGGTGAAAATATCATAAGTGTGCACAGTTTTATGGGTTTTTTTGTTTTTCACTTCTGTAGTCTTAAAGCAGTCTTTTCTGAATAACAGTTTTTTCAGCATAGCCATTGTAATAATATTGCCTAATTCTTAGTCCTGTTCACTTCAGAACATAGGCGCTGACTTTACTGTTCTGGACTTGGGTTATGCTTTATGGACATTTTAAAGGGAGTGATGGGAACACTTCAATGGCTATAGTTGTGTGAGGTCCTCTGTCTTCTGTCCCTTCCCCTAGGGTTTTCCATTGCTGGAACACTGCAGATAGGCCTTCAGAAAGTTTGCTGAAAAGTTTTTCAAAGTAGAGTTATCCTGGCGGAACTGTCTATTCACACTCATGGCTTTGGGCTTTCAGAGGGCGTAAATACCCAGTTGTATTGTTGCAACATCTGTGCCATCTGGAGTTCTCTGTGTGGGCACAATAGTGCTGCTGATAGGTGATTTAAAACATCAGTACAAAAGGGAAAAATATGTATTTAGGCATGAGTGACATGATGTCTTTATCCTGTAATGACTTCTAGCCACAAATATATTTGACCTGGAGTTGAAGCTTACTGAAGAAAGCAGCAGGCAAGAAAGCTGGGACTGATAAACTAATTCATCAGTTTTCTTAAACACCACTTCAGTACTCTTCTTTTTTTCTTCTAAACATATTTGGATAAGTAACAAAAGTAGACATAGGCAAGAAATACAAAAGAATTCATATTTTGCCAGGGCAGCCAGAATAAATAGCCTGAACCAACACACTGCAAACAGAAAAAGACATTTATTGAAACCAGACCTTGAGTGTTCACATAAGGAAACAAGGAAATTAAGAGTGTTGTCTGCAAGCTGTGCTGAGCTGGTCCTTCAGTCTTCTCAGGGAAGTTAAACTGTAAATATATAATGTAAGCATAAGTGACTGCTGCTTTTGTTTTCCAGTCTAAGAGTTCAAGTCCAAACCCCATCACTCAAAAGTAGCAATGGGCAGAGCAAATGGCTCTGAAAGCTGAGCTTTACATTTTTTAGCAAAAATCAGCACAAATCTACCATTTGTGTAATAGGAAGTTGTCTTTTTTTGTAGACATTCCTTTTCTCTACTAGTGTAATCCTGAAGTTTTTTTGGAGACAGTATTGGTACAACTTTTCTTACATACACACTTCGAGGAAGGGCTGCCCTGCCTTGGTTCTCCCACAAAAACACAAGGGTACTTTTTCCCCAGAGTAAAGAAGATTGAGGCCTGAGTATTTAGCAAGTTTATATAAATCGCTCGGAACTGTTTTACCATTGCAAAGGTAGAAATTCCTGGAACAGATTTGCCACACAGCAGATTTTTGTCTCTATATATGTACATTTTTCTGGTAACATTTTAGGGATTTTTCTCTTTCATCTTTTCCACTACTCAGATTTTTGTTGGGTGTTTTTCCAAACAGTGCCAGTTTGTCCAGTTTGTCAGTATTCTTGGCTGGGAATCTCCCATATTGGCTAAAAGACTGATGAGGAAGGAAAAGAAACAAACCAGGGAAGACTTAGAGAAAAGCTAAAAGGTTTGGGAGTCCATAGGAAATGTGCTAATCTCTTACTCAGCTTTCAGGAAACAGCATTATGGAAGATAAGGAAGCAAAGCGATCAAAGATAGTCTTCCCCTTTTCCCAGCAGCTGTCCTAGAGCCTAGGCAGAGGGTTCCCAAGATTTACAACTGATATTGCTGCTCACTGTCCAACATGAAATGACCAGTGAAGAAAAAATATTGCTTCTTGCTGCTTTCAGAAGTCCTCTACTCTTAAAGAAGTTAGCATCCAGTGCCTGATGATGGTAATTAGGGGTCTGGTAGAAGTACAAAGCATCATTAGCTGACAGAAGCTCCTGTAGGAATGTCTTTGTTAGATTTTTAGATATGTAGTTGAAATTATCAAGTACACACTAACACATGACCTATCAACAATTCAGAGAAGCATTTAGCAACTTTCCATGGGGCAAAAAAAGAACTTGATAGTGCATCATATGTTTTCTTGTGTTTTCTTGTCCTTGTGTTGTTAGTTCAAAATGTACTAATGTACTTCTTAGCTTCCATTTTGTCATTGGATAGAAAGACATATATAAATGTCTTAAAACTGTAGCTTGCAAATAGAATATAAGTAAGCACTAAAATTAAAAAAAGGAGGGGAAATGACTGTATAATATTTCCCTTCTGTTTCTTTTTAAAGAATTGTTATAGTTCTCATCAGTAATCCTGATGAAAAAATGAGGGATATGATTCACTTGTGCCCTTCTTCCCACTGGCAGTGATATAACAACTATGAATTCAGGACAGTCATACGAGCAAAAATCTGCAAGAACACATTAAAACATCAGGTTTGATAATACTGTTTGCTGTCGAAACTTCTTACCAGAGCTTCTGTTCAGATACTGCACATGCCATTTTCATATCCACAAGTGTTCTTCTGAGTGTTCTGTTTCCTATGGAATATTTTGGGAGCAAATTGTTCTTTTTTAAAAAAAAGTGTGCAGCATATCTAAAGCTTAACAACATGGCCCTGAAACTATTTGCAAAAAAGATGCATAAATATTGACAAGTCAAAGAACATGGTACCAATCCCAAGAAGTTAACAAAAGGGTTTTCCTTTTATACCATTATATCTGTGAATCCTTGCAAATAGTATTAGCCTAGACATTCTCCTTTCCCTAAAAACTTCTTAATCTTGAAGTAGAAGGAATTAATTCTTTCACTACCTGTTATAGACCCTTAGGCTGCATTTTTCTTTGCCTCTCCTGCTACTGGAATTAAACCACAGCTTGGTAGCCAGTTACCTTTCTCAATACTCATTCTTGCTTTAATGATTTTCTACAAATGTTTCCCAAGTTTGTCATTACATCAGTTTTGGTCAAAAAGAATTTTTCCTCATTTGATCAACACCGGAAGTCAAAGCATAGTAGTCTTTTTTATCATGGTTTGGGAAAGTTCAGGTTAATATACCGTGAAGTCTGCAGGGCATTACAACTACAGGGTCCTTTAAATGGCAGATTCACAGAGATGGTGAATGACCCCTGTTACCACCACCTCATGTGGCATGCTCTAGATGGTAAATGTCCTTTGCAGGGTGCTGTGGGAACTTCTACTTGACCTTTCATCTGGCACTGGCTCTTTATGATAAACTGCATCATTGGTTTGTGCTATTATGCCCAAGCCCTGCAGTTCAAATATTCCCATTAACCAGTCGGCAACAGCTGATGGAGAAAGTTAAGAGATGGTTTATGCTAACGGCAGACAAGTGGATGTAGGCCTTTGTGAGGAAGAAGTAAGCTGCACATCTCAGAGTGATAAAAATCTGCAGTGTGGAAATCCCTTCCAGTAGAGTTGCATTGTTCCATAGTAAGGAATCTTGGAAGTGATTTGTCCTCATAGTTAAGAAACAGGAAATTTAATTTCCAATCACAATGGATGTTGTTCCAGTAACTACACTGAAATTGTTCCTTATTTGCATACATATCCTGAAGTTGACTTCCATTGGGAAGACATCATGTCAGCTTTGACTGAGGCCTATAGATGATAGCAGTAAATCAGTACTCAGTTCAGTTTGTGATTTTCAGAAAATGTGAACTTAAAACCATATATTGCTAATTTAATATGGGGAATAAATAAGAGTCTTTAACATGATGTCTAATAGAAATGTTAAAATAGTGAGTTAGAGCTGTCAGATTAAGAACTAGGTACTATCATATATTTTTTTCTCTGTTTTCTCTCTTCAAAGTCTACACTTGGATACATTGCTCTGCTTATAAGTACTTTCCATGTACTGATTTATGGATGGAAAAGAGCTTTTGAAGAAGAGTGTTACAGGTTTTATATGCCACCAAATTTTGTTCTTGCCCTTGTTCTGCCTTCCATTGTAATTCTAGGTAAGATCATTTTACTTTTGCCATGTGTAAGTAGAAAACTGAGGAGAATTCGAAGAGGATGGGAGAAAAGCCATGTTATAGAAGAAGTAAGTGGGTCTGTTCCACATCTCTCTCCAGAAAGAATAACTGTAATGTGATGGTATTTGTTAGCACTGCTGTACATGTTTGGGTTTGCTTTTTTGTCATAAACTTGTATTTTTAGGAATTTAGTTAAGTAGGAGTAAAGTCACTGTGGACTTGCTTGGCATGTAGTACAAGCTCTCAACCAAACTATGAGAAGTTTATAACTGTAAGACTACTACTGATAAATATAAAGATACTTTTATTTTGAATTATAGAGGACAGATGATTATGAAATCAAAATCTTTTCATGTTCATTTGCACAGTTATTTCACAACTGTATTTTGTTATAACCATGCTTTTCAGATATTTGTTTGACTTAAAGCATATGTGTCAGAGTGCTGATACATATCGGCATTGTTTCTTTTATTAAAACCACATTTCTGTGTTAGTGAATTCAGAATACAGACTACCAGAGTAAATAATTTGGAAATAATCAGATTTTGAAACAAACTAATTTGTAATGATCATAGAATCACAGAATCATAGCGTCACAGAACAGTTTGAGTTGAAAGAAACCTTAAACATCATCTAGTTCCAAGCCCACCTGCCCTGCACACCTTTCACAAGATGAGGTTGCTCAGAGCCCCATCCAACCTGGCCTTGAACACTTCCAGCAATGGGGAATCTATAACTTCTCTGGGCAACCTGTTCCAGTGCCTCATCACCCTCACAGTAAAGAGCTTCCTCCTAATAAACAATCTAAACCTACTCTCGTTCAGTTTATAGCCATTCCCCCTTGTCCTATCACTACATGCCATTGCCCTCTCAGCTTTCTGGTAGGCTCCCTTCAGGGACAAGAAGGCTGCTATAGGGTCACCCCTAAGCTGTCTCTTTTCCAGGCTGAAGGAACACAATTCTCTCAGCCTTCCCTCGTAGGAGAGGTGCTCCATCTCTCTAAGCAACTTGGTGGCCCTCCTTTGGACTTGCTCCAACAAGTCCTTGCCCTTCCTGTGCTGGGCACCCCAGAGCGGGATGCAGCACTCCAAGTGGGGTCTCACCAGAGCAGAGTAGAGGGGCAGAATCACATCCCTGTACATGCTGACCTCGCTGCTGGGGATGCAGCCCAGGACACAATTGGATTTCCAGGCTGCAAGGGCACATTGCTGGGTCATGTCCAGCCTCTCATCCACCAGCACCCCAAGTCCCTGGCAGGGCTGTTCTCAATCCATTCATCCCTCAGCCTGTATGGATACCAGGGCTTATCCCAACCCAGGTGCAGCACCTTGCACTTGATCAAGTATATTGCACATGTACAGTATATTTCTGTGTGGTTTTACACCATTCCATGATTTAATATGCAAACACAGTTTCAATTATGATTTCACTGCACATCTTGTAAGCAAATTGTTAGGTCATTTTTTTTCAAAGTATTACATAGGATTTTAGACCTTTAGCATCTCTTTATTTACATACCTTACATCATGAAGATTCAAAACAGTGCTATATAATTATGTAAGGAAGTGTTATAAGTGTTCAAGCAACTAGTTTTTGATTTTTCAATGATTTTGAAATATCAGGAAATATTTTAAAACAAAAAGAAAAGCTGAAAATTTTGCAACAATAAAAATCCATTTTTACTGTGAAACTTCCAATATGTTGGAAGCATCACAATAGTCATGTCCTGTATGTGTCTACACTGGATTTCAGTTATTATATGTGAATTTCCGAGAGTGTGTCTTAAATACTTAGTATCTTTTTGTGAAAATTCAATCTTCTATTTTTATATAAAGGTCTAACTTTTACAGTGAGTGTCTCTGGGATATGCCTGAAGTTTTGAGAAACAAAATTATTATTCTTATAGTTAAAAATTAAGTCTAAAACTTGGCATTCACATTTTCTGTTGGATTCTAAATAATGTTCACAATTATTTATTTTTCAGTAGTAATTACTTTTCTCTAACAAAATAGGCAAGCTCAACTCATACCTTCAGGCTACTCCTGATTATTTAGCAAAACTTTATTTCAGTGAATCTGAATGTGTATTTAGTCCTAATTTTCTTTAGTTGAATGAAAGTGTATTTTTCTTACCTATATTTGCATTGCTTTACATCTCTGATTTTCTTATCTGAACCTTAATTTATTATTTGTTACTTTGGAAGAATTTGACGTAATCGATATTATTCATCAAAAATATACAGTACTTAAGTTTGAATTTATCCTTAAACATCACTAGTCCTGTAAATCTCTTTATCTCTGCTTGTAGTGAAACTAACACTCCACAGAAATAGAAGATTCTAGAATCAAACTCTGCCTCCAGTTACACCAACCTAAATCTAAAGAGTTCATATTAGCTGTTCTTAATTTCATTTCAAATCCAGAATATCTACAACAATTATATTTTCATTCTAGTGTCCCAACTCCCCAAACTTAAACATCAAGCCTGTGTATATTCTGGATTTGTTGCAAACTGAGAGACAGTTGAACTTTTTTTCATTTTAAGCATATTCAAATCTAGAGGTAAAAAAAAAAAAACCTTGCATTATATTTTTCCAGAATTAAAGTTGTTTTATATGCCCTGAAACATGTTTTGTATCAAGTGAGAGGTCAGTGAATTCTTTTCAAAAATGGAGGTTTGTGAAAACTTTTTTTTTTCAAAATCAGCTATATGTTATGTGTGTCAAAGAAAATAAATTTAATACCTTTTTCAGTTCACAGGTTTTCAATTTCAAATAGTTGATAGCTCAGATTTACCCTCCTGTATAAGCTTTGGGGATGGAATAAATTGGAGGGGAAAAAAAATTTTGTTTCACCATTTTCTGAAAAGTAAATTATAATAACAGCTATAATTGGACAGGCTGAGCTCCTTGAGACTTGTCTCCAAGAGCTGACAAGTGGCAGATGCTTCCAAAAAGAAAGCATGTGTGTAGTGATTTAGGAGTTATTTGAGACAGGTGCTGCCTCTGGATTACTGTATTTCACAGCTACATCCCCCAAGAAAATTTGTCAAACTTTTTTAGAAATTTGAAACTTTCACTTTTTTTTACAGAAAAAGTTTGATAAAGCTATCAAAATAAATAAAAATGTTTGGTTTCTTTATTTTTTTTCCAAAACTGAGTCAGTTTGTTTCAGGGTATTTACTTTATTATTCCTCCTCCAATATGCAGCTATTTCAGTGATACTTGTGGTGATACACAAGTACAATACTACTTTGTCAAACATTCTAGACATTAAGTGAAAAATCTGTCACTGCTAGAGACAGACAGGAGCCTAAACAAGTACAACTTAGATTTTCACATGAAAATAAAGGAGTGACAATTACAACTTCTAACTTTCTCTGTAAATACATTCCAGTACTGAAAGCTATATATTTCTTGAAAGGCTTGCAAAATTGAATTTCCTGGACTGTTTCCTACTCCCATTATTGCAGAGCAAAACCACACAAAATTAAGGCATTGTTCTTCAACCCTTTAAATAAATTTAATTTTAAAAATCTAAGAATACTCAGAGTCTTGGATAATTTTAATGGGATAAATACCATGCTACATTCTACCCCAGCCCTATGCATGAAACTTGATTAAAATCACTAGAATGGGATGATATAACTGAGGGCAGAATTTCATACCTCTGAACAGATTTAGAGCAGAAACTATTATGTTGACAATCTAACTACATTTCAAAATTAAATATGCTGCTATTATTTTATAGTAATTTTACACTTCTGTAGAATATGTAATGAACATTCATGTTCCCTACAGTTACCTAATTATTTTGATGCAATAGTGATAATGTTGCAGAATTAAGATACTAATTGAAAATTACTCTCAAAGTCCATATATATCGTACTGTAATGCAACCACTGACAGTATATACAGAAATGTATTGGCCCTCTTTCCTATGCAAAAAGCTGTTTCCTTGGTAAATTTCTTCAAGAATGTTTAAACTGTTAAATTTTAAACTGCCAAAGGTGTCTGGAGAGAGTAATGATCTGTCATTCCTTTTTTCAAACTGTATGTAGAAAATTGAAAATGTGTTTTAATTTTATATGTACTTGAAAGGTTGAAATATTTAAGTATTAATAAATAGATAATATTTTTAGATCAAATATATGAAGACACTTTGTGAAATATTTGTGCTACAAAAATAATGTGTGGTTTCCTGTTAGGCCATGTATTTACTTCTAGCTGGAATAACATGTTGACTTGAGATTTAATATTTTGTAGTGTTCTTTAAGGACCAATTTACTTTACAAGGCAGTGTTAAGTCTGAAGGTAAAACGATGCTCATGCATTTATTACACATTATATCGTGGATGTGTTTAGTCACGTAAGGGATCTTTATTCATGTGACCAAATACATAGTATTTCTGTGTATTTCTATGAAGAATTCACTTTAAGGACTTCTCATTGGAAGAAGACCTGAGACTAATAGCTTAGTTTCAATTGCCTAAATATAAACAACTAAATTCATGTAGACATCTTAGTTACTTAGGAGAATAAAAACGTATTTTGAGGAATAGCCTGCTATAAAAATATTTTTGTGTAGCTTTATAAAAATTGCTAATGAAAATAAATAACAAAATAAGCCTCTTTTCATTACTGTACAGTTGAAAATGTAGTGCTTAATATGTGATACAGAATTGTAGACATCATATTATAAAATAGAGACCTCTTTGTACTTGGCAACAGCTTATTTGTTTTCTGTATGGATATTCTTAACATTGTCCACAATAGAGGTTCCATGTGTCTTAATTTTATCTTACAATTCTATTAACTATTGCAACTATGTACAAGTTAATTAAATACTCGTATTCTTCAGTTATTTAGAGATTAATTATTTTGTAATTGTTTTGCAAGTTCTTTCACTTGTGGTAATGGTTACTGTGAATTGGTGCCACATTTAACTTTTTGTTCCAACACTGTGAATTATATGACGTGCCAACGTGAGAAAATACATTTATATTTTTATTTGGCATTAATTGCCTATAAAGTAATGTATCTGTGTGTCTGTGTAGTATTTGCTGCCCAACTAGCCCTAAAGGAAATATTAATACAAGGCAATGAGTTCCCAAGTGGCTATAAATTTCACAGCTGTGAATATAGTTAGGAAACAGCTTTCCTCTGAAAGTTAGATATATCAGATGCATAAAAATGAGATGGATTGAGTTTTTCAGTATAACTGTCATATATGCAGCAGTAATGGATGCATATGCATATGTCCTTTCAGACAATGCATCTCCTAATACACAAGGTTTTGATTTCTTTGCTGTTCATCCTGTAGTATTTTCTATCAATATGAGTAGTTCTGCAGTACTGATGTTGTATCATTATATGATACTGCTTGAATTTAATTAGATTATAGCCTTTAAAGTAAGTGACACATTGAACTGACTTGAATGATGATCTCTACCATTATATATTGTTTCTCATGCCTTGCTGGCAGTGTCTTGCACTAAACATAATATGTCTCTCATGTGTAATATTCTCTTTGTAGTTGTGTTTGTCAGACTGTTTGTGCTGTCTCTCTGAACAGGGCTATTATAAATTATTAGTAATGCTCTTTTTATCTATTTTTCCATAGGCTGTTTTACACAAAAATCAATAAAAATCAATGTAAGGTATTTTGCTTTTTCTTCTGTGCTTATGTAGAATAAATTTTAGCTTGTCTTTCTTTCTAATACATGAGTGCTGATCCATATTTTCTTTGAGAGGTAAAACTTGAATGTGAGTTCATAAAAGTATTCTAAGGGGCAGTGTGTTTCTTTTTTCAATGGCTGACTAACAGATTTTTCACAAAAACACACCAGATAGCTATATCCCATATCCTACTGTAAGATATTCTCCATGCTTTCAGAAGACAAGAGTGAACACTACAGTACTACCAGCATATATTCAGTCCCCTTTTCATTCAACAAAAAAAATTTGATCATGGTGAGACTGCTAGGCACAAGTAGGTTTGCCAGGTGTCTTCTTGTGTGTATGAGAAAGCATCATTTTTTAAATGAGACAAAGAGTTAAAGCACTTTGCAGTGCTTCATTTGGAAATACATAACTTTTTTTCCTAAGAGGTTTATGCCAGCATAATATCAAACACAGGAGGTCTGGCAGGACAGACCAAAAGAAAAAAAAAGAAGATTTAAAAGGAAGTCAAAGAGTCAAGAGACTGATTCTTAGACTCTGATTTCTGTACTATAAAAACCTCAGTGTCATATTTGATAAACAGTGCGAGTGGCTTTGGACATAGTCTACAGGTTCACGCAGCCAAGGAAAGGACATCACTTGGCTAGAGCTGAAGACCCCCACTGCAGCACATGAATGGTGTATCTTGTACTGAATAATAGTCCTTCAAAAGCTTGCAACCTAATTTGTAAGACAGCAAATTCAGAGTGGTAGAGGAAATAATTCACTCAGCAAAGTCAACAGGAGATTAGTGGGAGACCTAGATTTGGAAATTTGATCTTCTAACACACAGCTGTGTCCTACACACACAGTCCTGTGGTTTTATGGAATTTAAGTTTACCCCAAGAATAGAATTTGCTGAACTGTCTTCACACCAAAATGGTTCGTCCTCAATCAAAACAGAAATCTTCTCTACATTGTCTACTTTTAAAAATATATTTCTTTTAAACATCTTTCTTTGCAAGTCTTAAAATTCAATACTCTCGGAAGTAAAGCCTTGGTATCTTAAATATTTGTTACCAACGGAAGAGGTAGATGCAATAAAAATACAATATAAACCTTTTTGGGGCAGAAAACTGTTAAGCAAATATTTTCACAGTTAATTGCAGGCTTTTGAGGATGTATATTTGCCATTTGCCAAGGGCAGCAGAATCCCTGTAGTCAAACTTGCACAATGTAGCTTTCATCCCAAGTTTCAAAAGCTTCATTTTGAAGAAGGTGTGCAGTGAGCAAACGGAGCTTTGCAATATGATCTTTGGAACAGCGAGCCAACAAATGGCATGTGACCTAAGCTTATAATTTACAGACTAAGTTGCCCAATTTAGGTATGTTCTCTATACATTTGTCATTCAAAACACAATCAACAAAACTTAAAATCACAGTGTAAGCCCAGGTACAAAATAGAATGTTGACAGAAACAAATGTTCAATTAGAACGTGGAAGGGCCACTAAAATGGTTAAAGTAATGGAGAGTTGTGTGTACATGGATGGATGAAAAATGTCAAACACCAGCTCCAAGTCCAGCAGCTTCATTGTCACATCAGGTGAAGGTACTACATAATGTGGTCCTGTCTTTGTATGACCTGTGTTCCTACAGTTGCAACTTGGGATGTTATGGATGTCAAAGGGGTCACTGCATTTTCTAAATTAGAGTCCCATACTATGCTAGGCTGTATTTTTGCTGTCGTTTTGTGGTGCTGTTGAGACGGACACATGACAAACATATATCTTTATAATGTAAAAAAGTTCTCTTTATTGTCTACAAGCGCTGCTTAATATATCAATCTTAAGCATATGTGTTACAGATACATTGGTCAAGCAAATTGTTGTTATTAATCTTATTGGATGTCCATTACATCATCTCCATAGCTGCTGCTTCAGTGTGTTCTTCTTTCTCCTTGTTATGATCTTCTGCCAGCTCGGGACTTTCCAGTAGCTTCAGGGATACACAATAATCTTGTCAAGGTCAATATTTACCTCATCCTCATGGATTTTGGAGTTGCATACAGGGTGAATTTCTATGAAATGCAGAGTGTGGATGAGTATTTGTGGGTATACACAAACACAAAATATATGGTATTGTGTATTTTCCCTATGATGGAAAGAGAACCCTGTAACGTATGTGAGCATTAAACATGATATGAATTTTATTTCTGAAGAAGGCAGGTATGAAATGGGAGGGGTGTAGAATGCAACGTGGAAAGAATGAAAGTAAGAACCGTGTTAGTTACATTTGGAGCCATAGAGGTGTCTTTATTGTTTCTGTTATCAGTCACTTATTTTCCTATAAAAGCTGTCTGGAGATTCAAATAGCCATCTTAGCATTTAGTAAATTTATTCATGTATTCAAATGTTTCTTTGGAATCACAGTAGTTAATTATTTGTTGATGAAAACTGAGGTTGATATCAATACTGCCTGCAGTCCAAGACTTGGCATATGTACATGACCAAAGTTACATATGCGCAACTTGTCCAAAGTGTANCCTCGCTGGCCGGGCCCGGGCCCCCGCCGCCCGCCTCCCGCTCCCCGGGGTCTGACCCCAGTCGTGGCCGCGGGGAGCGGCGCAGCAACGCCTCGGACGCTTCCCAGGTGAGCTCTGCCGCGGGCAAGGGGTCGGTCACCCGCTGCCTGC
>VYZS01084641.1:20290-35512 GCA_013400695.1 Neodrepanis coruscans | reverse complement strand
TAACCCAAACCATTACACCAGCTTTCCAAAAACATACTCTCCTGAGTGGAAAGAGAGGACTTGATGAAACAAAGCATTTAATTACTTTGAAATTTTTAATCATGGTGGGAATAACACTATTTGCACACAGCATGAATACTGTTATTTGGTAGTATTCAGCTTCTGCAAAATGAGATCTGTAAATTCAGCATGAGAGATGACGCCTTACTAGATATATCCAACAAGTCTCATGGCCACAATGAAATACCTTCTATTTAGGCACAGTGAAAGTGAGGAGACTCATATATTCAGCCACTAACAGTGTAACTTTAACTATGTGTGTATGTCCATCAAGTATCCTACGGACAACATACTCATTATTCTGTTATTAAGCTAAATTTATAGAGTAGAATTGGTATAGCAAGATGCTTAAATTCTTGATTGTGCTTACAGAAAAAATACTAACAGTAGCTTCATTTCCTTGCTCTGTAATACAGACAATTCTCATTTGAAACAATAGTTGAATACGCAACAATAATTTGTAATATGAAATACTGTTAATGTGTTTCCTCTGACAGTTCCTTTTCCAGAACATGGAAGAAACTACTTTCATTGCTCAAGTTTTCATTACAGAGATGCCAAAGTACATATATCTTTGGTCTCCCATGTACAGCGTGTGACAAGCTAATGACAAGGCTCTTTTCCTGCCCTCCCCAATCACCCCCCTTTTTTACTGTCATCAGTGCATTAGTATTTAGATAGATTTACTTTGGAGCAAATAGTAAATGGCTAGGAAGCTGTTTCAATTTCTCATTCTGATTAATGAGCTGGAGGAAGACTCCCTCCCTTCCTTTCCCTTCTGTGACTGAAAACATATTGAGCTTATGCCTCTTCTACATCATTAAAAATAATTTTTTATCTGCATTCCCTAAAAGATGGACAGCACATAGCAGTGACTGCTTTTCCAGAAGGGATTAGGGATCCACAAAGCCACCCTTCAGCAGACGTTCCAAGATGAAGATGTAAGAGGATATGGTGTCACACTGTTGAAACAGCAAGAATTGGGAGTGTGTGAACATGTGTGTGTACCTCTCTCTCACACACACAAATTACATGCACAAGAAATGACCACCACATAAACAAACAAAAAAACCCTCATTCCATATAAAGTCAGAGAAAAAGAGTGAGAAAAAAACAGTAATTTGGGGGGGGTATGGGAGAGAAAAGTCCAGTTCCTGTATATAGTATAATGCATATATGGGACAGAGACACAAAAAGGAAGAAAAACAGGAACATTACATTCAGAAAGGAGTAAACATCAAACATCAGGTACTGAGAGTGGCCCATAAACAAGATCAGAGAGGCTTCTGGGCAACACAACCCATAAAAAACAGGTTTTTATGGTATATAATGTCCCTGATTTTCAAGTCCACAGGATGACCAAAAACAATGGCCTCTCATTGCCAACTTTTCTGCCTTACAAAGGCAAGCTGTGGACCTTCAATTCTGCATATCTATTCTGGTCAAAAAAGGGTAGCTGTATAAAAAGACAGTCAATAAAGGCTATATCTTTGCCCTTCAAGAACATTCCAAACTTTCCAATAGGATGTTTAGAATATATTTCAGAGGTAAAAAGGCATCAAAATCCCTTTAACACCTAAATACTAAAAAAAACAACAAAGCCAAACAACTCTCACTAGGGCTGTAACAGACAAAGAACAAAAAAAACCACTTTCTGATAGATAATTGAGCAGCAGTTGAGTAAAGAACGACATTAACCTGTAGAATTTGTTACTGTGTCTTGTGCTGCCAGTACTGAACAGTTACATTTCAATGAATGCTGTTTGTAAAACAAACTATTATCAGTCAGCAGATAATAACCAAACATGATCATGGCATAAATTATTACAGAATACTACAAGCAGAAGTCATTAAGAAAAAGTCAATACTGGGAAATAGCAGTTTTACAGGTCGAGAAAGAAATCCCAAGTAAATAAAAGGCAACAAATTTCAGATTTGAAATCTAGCAGTTTGACAAACAGCTTCTTTTTCATTCAATAATTAATTAACTTGTCCTACAGCAGAGGGATTTTTCTCCACAAAGTAACTTTACCCTTCAGTATGAGAAAACATAGGACCCTTTAACTTTGCTACTACAATTCATTAAGTCCCAAAAACCAACAAATTTGTAAAGTAGTAGCACATTTTTTTATTTTTAAAGAAAAAAAAAGGATATTCATTTATCAGCATGCTTTACTTTGCTTTATATAGGTGACCTGCAGTATCTGTCTGAGTCAATTCATCATTCCATTGCACTCTCTTATGAAGTCATACTGCTGTACAGCGCTCTCATAGGCAGACACTCAAATGCTATTATCCCTTGTGGAAAGTTTTCCCAACAACAATATGATGATGCTCCTTAAGTCACGTCTCTTCCGTGGCCTGCCACATGGAGAAGATGTACTGTCTTATCTGAGGGACAAAGAACAATCCCGACTGAAAAAACCCAACCAAAAACCATAATCTTCAAGTTGACTCTGGAGACAAATAACTCAACTAAAAAAAAGCCATCAGGATTTTTCAATTTCAATTTCTCTGCTCATTGAAGCTTTCTACTTTAAGGCAATTAAAACCAGGCACCAAAGGCACATGAAATTGGGATTGAGTAGTGATTAATTTGAGAAAAAAATGTGTCCATCTAACTAAATTGTGAACAAGTCAGACATCCATGTCTCAGGAATAGAGAGTATTAATGCAATGAGAAGAGCTGGGAGGGGCATGGGGAAGAGAAGATGGAAAGACTACATGCAATGCCTGTCCCCTGAAGGGTAAAAATGTATCTGTCAAGCACTGGTGATGACAAAGACTCAGGACACAGAGCTAGAATAGTCCTAGCCTCTGAAAAAAAAATTTTCCTCTTATCTTTGCCCCTACAGGTGTTTCTGTGCTGCAATAAATGTAGAATCTAGATTTTGTGTGTATGCTGAAGTTTAGTAGATTAATGCCTGTTCCCCCAGTATTAGGCCACTCACCTGAGTGAAAGGAGATACACATTTACATCTCTACTGGGAGCAACTCCTTTGACTCTGAAAACCCAGATATCAGCATTACCTCTCCCCACTAAAACCTGCACTCTTCTAGTAAAAAAATGGCATAAATGCAGTGCCACTCAGCCACACGTCTATTGAATATCAACCTCACCAATGATCTGTTGAAAAAATTGTTTAATACTTGACTATGTCCAACTGTATAGTACCACCTACTTCAGCAGGGCCTTAATGTTTTTAAAAGTCCTTCAGATCACTTGATGAAAGCTTTGCCAGAGAGCTATAGAATTGCTTGCTTCATTTCTATGGCCCTTTCTGTGAAAATTCACCTTAATTAGGCCAGTTTGCAACCCTCTAAGCTGACGTTTGTGTCCTCTTGGCAGGGACTTCCCTGCAGAACTGCTCAAGGGAGGGTGTCCAGTGGTCACCCTGGGCTGCATCAGGCAGTACCAGATCTGTGCACACAAATTAAGCTGCTCTGTGCCTCCTCCAGCCTTTGGATCCAGAACACATGCTGAAGAAATACATCTAAGTCAAAGGCAAGCACAACACGAGCAAGAAACATGGAATGAAGATGAAAGGAGAGAAGACAAAGATGCATTTGAGGGGTTGGAAATCTTTTTTAGAAGAAAAGTCTGGAATACAAAATGAGATGGGAAGAATATGTTGAGATAGAGGGAACAGGAGAAAAGTGAGCCCTGGGAATAAGCAAGGAGAGATAGAAGAGCTGAGGGGAAGAGAGATATTGTCTTATCCAAGAGAACACCAATCTCTCTGTTTTTTAAATTATTAAGATATGAAGTCAGTAAACTTACATAGGATTTTTTTTTCACTTTCCATAATAAAATAGTGGTGGCAAGTAGTAAGTGAAAAGAAAGCAAGACATTCTTGAAAAAAAAATTATGTTGACAGTGGCCTGATTTTTCATAAACATTGATGTTGATGACATCTCTCATTGTTTGAGAGGGGCTATTTTACTAGATCCTGTCAACTGTAACTGCCTTGATACTGGCAATCAAAATGCCCTATCAAAAACAGAACTAGCAAGAGGAGATACTGCCCTTTCAAGCAGTCCAGTTACGTGCCCCAGCCTTGACCTGGAGAAATTGCCTAAAGGAATGAAAGGAGACCAATATCTCAGACAACAGACTTTATAAAATAGGGAAATCAACTTGTGTCAGATATTATCTACAGACCTCTTAGAAATGAGCCTCTGAGTAGCTCTTCTGGCATGAAATAATAACAAATTGCAATAATCATGGTTTTGATATGGATCTGAATTTTCAAAAGGATTAGCCCACTCTTCTCTAAGAACAGCATCCTGAAAGACAGGCATTTAGAAAGGAAAGGGACGGTGATGGATAAAAACAGTTGCTAGATTTGAGAACACGTTTAAACTAAGACAATATCTAGACAGATCATCTCATTTTCTGGTGCAAGTAGGCACTCTTAGGATGCTAAACACCCTAAAAATAATCAGGTCATCCATCGCACTTAACGTGCACTTAACTGACAACAATCTTCTAGCTAAAATTATCTTAACGTTTCTGAACAAGCACACCGCACAGGGAAAATTTTTCTACACTTCGTAATTCTCTTCAGCTGAGAGAAATCAGATTATTTGGCTTCTTCATTAAAAACTATCTCAATGCAAATATTTTGATAAAATCTTCCTCTTAGTGTAATTTTGTTCTATTATAAAGGCATCATAATAACTGGCCACTGATCTGAGAGACAGCTGAGTTTGTCTCATTTATTCTACTGCTTGTACTCCTTGTTAGATAAAGCAGAGTCATAAAATCTTCATTGCCTTGTGAAAGATTTAGACTTGTGCCAATCTTCTGTAGTCTTATGCTCATGTGAAGTTCATCAAGGATGGCAGAAACGCTGCTGGTTCACATCCCATATTGGTATAACATTGCCTTGTCAAAAGGAACATTATCATATGCCTTTGTGGCCTCAATCTATCAGCACAAATGCCACACCAAGTCAGGGATGATCAGGAAAAGATCCAATTACACTCAGAAAACAAACTTCATTGCTAGTATTCACAAGAGAAAATCATATTTAGTCAGCCTGATACAGGCCACAACAAATATCATAATGTTATGGACTAATGTTTATAAACTGCTGGCAACTGTTCTTGGTTATCCAGAGAACTCAGTATTTGTAAGGAAAAACAGATGAACACAACCCTGAAAAAAAAGGAGGGAAAAGGCCAATATTTCCAAATGTGATGGGGAGGACTGTTCATTTCTCTAGACAAGATACCAAAATGCAGCTGTGCAAAAAATGAATGTTCATGATTTCCCTATTGATGCAATTTAAAAACAAACAGCACTGTGTAGGGAAAAGCATTCTGCAAAATTGCATAAGTCAAGAAACAACTGATTTAAGCAGTGTACAAAGTAGATCTGACAAGGCTGTCTGAAACCTGTGCCTTTGTGTTGGTGTCAACTCAAACACCATGTTTTTGCCAGACTAGTCATTGACAGTAATGGTTTGCCACTGCCAGTACAAATGAGCTCTTGAGAAAGTACTTTATTAAAGGAATATAATTTCTACCATACCAAGTGTGTGCCATAGAAAACAATAAAATTCAAAAGAAAACAAAAGTAGGTATTTGACAGAAAAATGCTTTCAGGCAGAAGCAGTACCATTTAACAAATATGGTACCTGAGTTCTAAATTAAAAGCTCTGCAAAGTGTTTCACACTTGTGTCATACAGCGCAGCCTTGACTGTATCCCTGTGGAAAGTCATTCAGTGCTTTCCTGAACCACTGAAGAGAATTCCAAGCTGCCACCTTTGCCACTGCAGCAAGTATTAGAATTTAAATAATAATTTCTAAGCTTTCATTCAATTTCCCAGGTGGGAATTTCTTGAGGATTAACTTCCAAGTTCCTTTTGAATAAGTCTTCAATTTCTTTTCAATATGCAGTAGTAAATTCTAAGTTAGAGGTCAAGTTTATCAGAGTTCTCTTCTTTTTTTCTTGAGAGGAAAACACCTGATTTACCATCACTTAAGAACAACAGGCAGCGATATAGACAGTGTTCTTTAAAGTGAGGGTTCAAAGCTGCCCTATTGGACTTGAAATTGAGAGAACTTAAGACTGATCACCACGAACCTGACTTTGAATGCAGAATCAACTGCATTATCACTACACTAACACTTTTAGCAGCTGGACGACTCAAGGACATGATTTCTTAAGTCTTGCAAAG
The DNA here is from genome assembly GCA_013400695.1 of Neodrepanis coruscans. Classification (NCBI taxonomy): domain Eukaryota; kingdom Metazoa; phylum Chordata; class Aves; order Passeriformes; family Philepittidae; genus Neodrepanis; species Neodrepanis coruscans. The sequence goes on along the minus strand of VYZS01084641.1, from coordinate 29,266 downwards.
TTATCAGCACTTAGCTAATAATTTCTCTCAGAAATTGAAGAGAGGAATATTACCTTGTAAATCTTCTACAGTACTTCCTGCATCAGGGTAGATTTGCCTTGGATAAGAGGGATATTCTTAAGCATTAGAAAGGAAAGCCCCAAGGAAAGTGCAGGTGATGACAAAACCACACTCCAAAGTGGGACAGCTACAGAGAAGGTTGCACAAAACTCAGGAGGACTTTAAGGTAAAAAATAAATAGGAGATACAGAACGCAATTATACTGCAGGCTTGTTATAAAACTTTGCCAACAGCAGAACGACAGAGAGCTTAGCTTGTGGGGAGTGGAATAATAACTAGAAACAAGGCTGGCAATATTAATTGCCTAGTCTCTGGAAACAAATGTTGAAGCACTTGGCTCTAAGAAGGCAAACTTGGACATAGGCAAAGGATCCTAAACAGACTGTTGCAATTCCTCATACCAGAAAGGACACCTAAATTAAAAAAAGAAAGATGACATAATGAAGTGTTTGCACATGCTTGGAAAGATGAAATTAGGATTTATGTGCGTGTTTGGCAGGTGGTTTGCTTGTTTAAGTTTTACAAAGACTGGATTCATCCTGGCATGTCCACACTGATAGAAAGAGCAACAGGGACAAGCATCAACCTAGGGCTGTGAAGATTAGTTTGGGATGACTTTTAAAAACTGAAGTGGAAGGCTTCATGTAGGGAAGAAAACATGAGATCCATAAAACAAAGGAAACAAGTGAAAGTAACGAGAGAACTTATACTTTGGAAAATGAGAATAACATAACAACAAGAAAACAGGAGCTCGTAAATAGTTCTCAAGGACACAAGGTGTAAAGATTTATGATGACAGATTTTTGTGTCCAGGATTTGAACAGTATAGAAGGTGGATTAGATTTCTCAGAGAGGTCTGAAGAAATTGTTTCAGCCCTGTAAGAAATATTTTATATTAAGGAATCTTTGGTTTCAAAAGAACAAATATCCAAGACAGGTGAATTAAGGGTGCCTCAATTCTGTCACTGTGGTCAGTTTGGCATCATTTCTACAGATCCAGATGTGCCAGTTCTCTGGGGTTTCATGCTCAGAAGTAGCTCCCAGAGTGTAAGGAGATCACCAACAGGTGCTGTGTTTATTTGCCACAACAATCCTTTTGCCAAGGCACACTGGACATCCACCTCACCACCCTTCACAGGAAGGGTGATTAGACATTGGAACGGACTGCCCAGGGTGGAGTCTCCATCCCTTAAGGTGTTTAAAAGAAGACTGGACGTGGCACTTAGTGCATTGATCTGGTTGACATAGTGGTATTCAGTAATAGGCTGGACTCGATCTCAAAGGTCCTTTCCAACCTAATTGATTCTGTGATTTAGTGTGAACTGAAAACAAAATAGCAATTAACTCCTCAAGGTGCTATAACCAACACAGTTAAAGTTTTTTTCAGATGTAGGCTTGAGATATGGAAAGAACCAAGGTTTTGTTAGGTGGAGATGAAAAACTTTTTTCAAATGTAAGCATTTGCTATATAAGAGACTCATTCTTCATAGGTATCAAGTACATTGTTATTTGAAAAGGGAAGTGGGGAAAGACATACCAACTTTTTCCTTCCCCTCTTTCTTTGCACTTAATTTCACAGATTGAAAAGGACTAAAAGTTGGCTAGTGGATAATAGCACAGGAAAAGTTTAAGTGCTAATTTTCTGTCCTCTCTAAAATTAAGGATTAATTGTGCCTGGTCACCAAGGTGGGAGAGCTTAGTTTCTAACAAATGCATAAATACAAATTTTTTTCTGGATTACCTGAATTTCTCAATTGCATAGTTTAGGCTGAATGACTTAAACTCCTGATTTAGAATTCTCTGCAATAAAAGTGTGCCGTAAATTTTGAGACATATTTTGATGCCTAAAAATTAGTTTAAATGCCTCAAAGCCTCACACTTTTGCCTTCATTCTTTTTATGTCTTAGTCCAGGCATTTGCAAAACAAAGGCTGAAATTTAGTTAAATTTTTCAAGGAAATGGAAAAAAAAAACATTTCTCACCCTCCTCACAAAAAAAAAAAAAAGTCAGTCAAGCAAATTCATATTACCAATAATCTGAGGATTATATTTTTAAGGTTAAAGGGTTCCAAGAAAATAAATTCCTTCTACTAAGGCCATAGTCTCTGAGACAGGCTACTGAAGCCATTGGAAAGAAAGAAAGAAAAAAAACCAAACAAAAAACAACCCCAAGGAAAGGAACAACACTAGTACAAGAAATAACCTTCAGATTTTGAGCCCCAAGGTCAAATGTGACAGATGCTAGTGAATCCTTCATATATTTTTCTTGACATCTATCAATGCAATCAATCTCAAGTGAAGCTGTAGATGCCAGAAATGGAATAGCTTATTATGATTCATAGTAACCTTCAAAAACAGGTAAACTTTCTCTGTTGGAAGTGCTCTGTGCAGAAATACACATGCATCTATTAAAGAATTGGCTATATAAAGTAGCAGTATTTCATGGCTTCCTTGTTCAGGCATGTATGTTCAGATTTCGAGCTTTATTTAAGAAACACCTTAAGCTTCAGATATTTACACAAAAGTCTTCAGATGAATCTCAAGTTTGGTTAAGATTCTAGACTAAGGCTAAAAGTCCTACTCACGGCTCAAGCGTCACATATGGGTTGCAACGGCAATTTATGTGGTTTGTATAGTTATGTTGTAGTCAAAAGATGTGTAGTTCAGTATCAGCAATTCTATGCAGGGATTCTACAGTCCACTTCCCCTAAGTGTGGGGTAACAGAAGAGGTCGTGTTGAAGTGTCAGTGCCACAACCTCAACCTCCCTTTGCCTCTGAAGTGTTGCAAGGATTTGTAGGAAGAGACGAAGTCCCACTTACAATCTAAGAATATACAGGAAAATATCTTAGAAAACCACCCTGTTCTATCATATAGTGAAAAAGCAGCAGCACAACAAAACATTCAGTGTGAGCAGCTGATGCAGGGAATATCGGACAGATGTCAGAAGGGAACTCAATACACTAGTTCAGTTCTTATCTTTTGAATCTATATCTGAACAGGGCTAACATCCTGGTCTTCCTTCTGAAGTACCTGATTTGAGGATCTTCCCCACCTCCCATCTCCAGGGAGGCCTCATAAGACCTTCAGTAAGGCGAACAGTATCAACATCCACTTGTTACATTACTTTTTCAGGTAAAATGGGATTAGTGATGAAGGAGGTCTACTATAAAAGACAAAATTGGAGAGACAGTGTAATTTGCTATGGGCTTAAAAAAAGTTCAGTTTCATGTAGATTATACAATACTGCAACTCACCATTAATAGTGCAAAGAGAGATGTAAAATAATAATGGTAATTAAAATGAATCATGGCATTTTTGTCCTTGCCCAACTCTACTTGCTCCAAAATACACAGATCTAAAGAAATAAAAATGAGTCCTTTATTACAAACTCTGACCTTGCTGACAAGTTTTCCTTTGTTTTCTTCACTCTACTAAGCACATTTACAATCTTACTTTCTTTATAATTATAAATTTAACACTTGGGAAAGCAAATGAGAGGTGAAATTAAATCAGCTACCACAGTGACAGTCTGACAAACACACAGAACTCAAGATCAAAATTGTGGAAGCAACTCTGCTTTCCTAAATAACAAATATGCTACATAAACATACTTGCTGCCTTCTCATCTCCAGAAACAGAAAATCCATTAAATAGCAACAAGAAAGGATTGTATAGAGCACCATGGGAGCAGAAAACCAGTACCCACATCTAGCAGCATTTGAGATAAATCAGAGTGCTGTGTTCCATGGTAGGAATTATAACATCTCTTTTGCCATTACGAAGGATCAATAGCACTGCACTGATTCTCTCCCTGTATTGCTTGCAGCTGTTTGCAAAACCCAACAGAATTGCAAAAGATGTCAGAAGAGACTAACCATACCAAAAACATATCCACAGAGTCATGTAATCTAGGAATACTATCATGCAACAAATCTAAGTTTAACAAACACAGCAATGTGTTGTTCCCCATAGAGGAGTCCTACTGATCGCAAATTACAGAAGGTCTAACCAAAGATCTTCCATAACCTATACAATAAATGTAGAGCAAGATCTTTCTGCTCTTAAAAAATAATAATAAAAAGGTATACAATTCTGTTGAACTGATAAACAAGGACATGGTTATCTTCTGAGTGGTAAGCATTGTTGTAAATATTATGTATCAAAAGTTATGATTGTATTTGGCAGAGCATCTCTATAACAAAACAAGTATCCCTTTGCCAGCCTCTGGCATTTTTCATCACTCAGTAACCATTTGCAGCCATCGCTTCTGCCATATTCTTCCTGATGTCTGTCCCATCTGCTCCCACCCTACTACAATGTGATGCATCTTAAATTAGCCAGCTTTCTTCCTGCGTGCAGTAGATCAGCTGCAGTGAAATATATCAAGTAAGAAAATAAGATGGATATGTGTCTTCCACACAAACATTTCTGTAATGACTCTGGCTTATTATGGAACTGGTTCAACACTGGACCATAGGCTTAGGCTATTTTTTTCTAGAGAATGAGATCAGAGGAGCAACAGAACATCACTACTACTGCCTTATGTCTTTATGTGTAATCACACCTGGTAATTTACACACAAAGACAACATGGATGAACTCTGGTAACAAATAAATATTAGGTGCTATGCTGTCTCTACCTAGCACAATTTCAGAGCTTTACATATATTCTACTTAAAAATCAGTTTTGAGTGCTGTCAAAACTTTCTTTGCCTGGTTTCATGTTGAATGAAGTAACAATGCCTGACAGCATCTACTTTTTTCTCTTGTAATTGTAAGTGAACTGTGAAGACATTGTAAGACCTGAATATATATAATTCAGGTTATACAGTTTAAAAAAAAATGAAAAAGACAAAAAAAGTGTAAAAAAGATACTGACGTTGTATGTAGTTCAAGATACGAGAAAATGCACCTTAGAATTAACTTATTGTTTTATCACCCTTTAGTTGCATTTGTTTCAATAAAACATACTCTTCCTACCATGGCCTTGATTTTAAGCAATAGCATGTCCTCACTACTGCAGATACATGTTGCTGGGAACTACACACACTTGTTTGCAAAATCAATACATAAAGCATATGGAATCAAAGAAGTGTCACCTGTGAAACTTTAAAATGTTTTTATTTCTAATACAAACTCATTGAGAAATTCAATTACCTCATGCCTTGAGCTAAAATCATAAAATTTTAACAATTATTTCGTTATAGCTTGGTCAAAGAATTTGTTATAAAACAATGCAATACAAAATGAAATATCAAATAGAACAGATTTCCATTGTAAGTTCTTCTAAGAACTTTATTGAATTATTCTTGACTTTCAATCAGCTTTTCTGGATTACTATTTCAAGAAAAGATTTTTACAGAAGTGAGAGTGACATGTTTAGTTATCAAAGCTGGAATAATGAATATTATTCCCCCAAACAAAGGGCAGAGGAGTCAAATTCTGGAATGAAGATTCAGGGCAAATGGTGACAAATTGCTACTCTATCATCTGTGGCTGTACTCTGTGGATAGTTACTTAACTATCCCCTTGTGATGTTTATGTGAGCACAGCATCAGTGTTTTTCTGCCTTGCTGAGCTGGGGGAAGAGCTACTGCCTCTCACAGTAAAAAGACGGGACCAGAGGACAGGGGAAAAATGAACCAGCTGGTTGCTCCAACTGCAAAATTTTAGTGAGGGAATTCCAAGGAGCCCACGTATACAAAACCATGAAAGCCACAGGCACATCCTTACCACCGTAAGCACCACAGAGATGCTGTTGGGGAGCAAGCTGCACTTCTGCAAAGCATATGGGACAGCCAAGCTATATCCAAAACCACCTTCTGTAAAAGCACAGACCCTCTTTTCTGTGGTTACAATCTCCATCTGCAACACACAGCTGAGTAGTCCATGCTATCTCCAGCAGATGACAAAGGTAGGAATGTGTTATTGTACTTAAAGTGATCTTTTCCTTCCCTTCAATGTTCCTTACATTTGGCACTTGCCTGTGTTCCTGGTGAGTTCTGCCCACCCACAGATCCAAGCTGGAGCTCCTCCATGCAGCAGACCAAAGCATTTTACACACAGCAGTATTCCCTGCGAGTGCCAAGGAGCAGTGGCAGTGCCAGCACAGGAGGCACTTTGCACAAAGCATGTTTATTAGCTGAGCACACCAATTGCAAAGAGCTAAGGAAGAAGACAGCTGCTGCAGCTCCTCTAATTACCTCTCCCCAGACACCAACAGCAATTTACAATTTGGATGATGTTGCTGGAACTAAGCATGATCTAGATCCACACAAGCTCTCCTCCTCACTTTTATAGACCATGTGTTATATGAGAATTACAACTATTCGAACTGTTTCTATGGGTTGGGTTATCTCCTGCAAGGTTTTTTATTGTGCATTCTCTTTTGCTACTGGAAAATACAGAATTTGCGGTAGATACTAATCAGATAATCACATCTTGTTACAAGCAAAAGCCAGCAAGACTGAATATTAGAGACTCTCTAATCTATCAGATCAAAACAAAGAACATTTGTGATGTTTGGTAAAAATTATGCTTCTTAACACATTTCACAACAAAGGTAAAAAACAGAAATTACCCCCCCCCCCCCCGGTATATAGAGCAAGTAGAGCATTAGCCTCACATATATCCAAATTAAATTCTGAGTTACTCTGCTACTACAGCGTCTTGAAATATTTACCGTGTTCAGCTCCTGCTGTTTTGCTGCTAGCAAAAAATTAAAAGAATACACAGGAATTCTGACAAATTAAAACATCATCAAGATTAATTGCACAAAAAGGATAAAACATTTCAAACAGTTGCACCCTTGAAAGATTAAAAGCTTTCCTTCTCTGCCAGTAATTCTGAACTGCTTTATTGACAAAAAAACGCAAGACAAAAGTTAGAATGTATGCAGATGATTGAAACTGCAAAGACTCAGTAGATATTCTAAGTCAAATAGTTTACATGGGTAAAGAAGTAGTAAAAAAATATCAGAAACAGCAAATTAGACAGAAAAAACTTTAAACATAGGATGAATATCCACACTATATCTGTACCAGCAAGCATGGAGAATAAAAGTAATGTTGACTTAGGTACTCAGTTACATGGATCCAGAAGTTTGCTGATGCCTTTGTAATAAAATAAGCACTAATCTCCATATCGATGCAAGACAAACATCTACTCTGTGTGGTGTCCACCTCCCCTTACATGTGCAGCATGAATTTTTTTACTTTATTGCTACATAATTGAGTGATTTTTCTCAATTCAAGCTGTAAGTCAAATGAGACGATGGGACTTACCCATGTTTCTCCAGACTTTCCACTGATAAGATTTCACTGCTGCTTTCATCAATGGGATGGACACGAGCAATATATTCTCCACTCTGCTGGTAAAACTTATACACAGCCACTTGCACTACACATTGATCACTGCTGCTTCTCAGCCACGGGCTTAGGATGATGGGATTCAACTTCTCTGAAGCATTGAGAAAGAGAAATGAACCTACAACAGAGGAGGCAACAAGAAAGTTTTAAAAATAAAAGAAAACCCAAGAAACTCAATGCTTCCCAGCATGCAGACGAATGCTTGTAATTTTTATGCTGCAGCTCATTCTGCAGCCCTTCCACATCTCACAGTCAAAGATCATATTTGCCAATTAGTTTGGCAAGTTTGCCCATTTTGTATTAAACCTGTTAAGACTGAGGCAACATTTAAATGCATCTTTGAATGGTCCAAAGCAAACATTACATTTAGATTTAACTCCTGGAAGAAAAAGCCCAGGCAGGTGACTAAGGAGTTTTAGGTTTAGATTCTTGTCTGTAACCTCTCAGGGCTGGTCCAGACCCAAACATACTAGCCTTGGTTCAGTGGAATCCTGATTTGACTGCTCTGATATTGTCGTGGTTTTACTACAAAATTAGCAATTCTGACAAGAGATGTCCAAGAGAAGCCACAGACACACCCCAAAAGAAAGAAAACACACAAATATCACAGTTTATTTCACACACACAGAAAAACCGACAATAAAGTGCAAAAAAAAAGAGACAAATTAAGCTTTCCCAGTGCCCGTGTTGGGGTGAGAATGCTCTGGAGTAGTGCTGGTCTCTTTCTGGGGCTCCCGAAGAGACGCCAGGATAATTAGAGAAGGCCCGCGACCGATATGAGGACCCCCCAGCAGCGCGAGCCTCCGCTCGGCTTTTCTGAAGAAAAACACTCAAGACAGTTAGAAACTGCGAGCCCCCTCCCCCTCCCTCTAGGTCCCCGGGAAGGGATTTCAGTGCTGATGGAAGAGTTGTGGTCTTTGAACCCGGGCAACAGCTGCAGACAATCGGCAGACCACCCGCCCCTGGGAAAAGAAAAAAAAACCACAAGGGAAAAAAAAACGACTCCCAAGGAAGAAGTCTGCCCCCCAGGAATTCACGAGAAAGAATGTGATCCCGAGAGAGAGAAAATGCACTCCTCGAAAAAAAGAATAATCACGAGAGAGCGTGATCCCAAAGAAAAAGAAAAAAAACCAACTAAGAAACAGCTACCCACCCCCCCAGGAAATACCACACCAGGCTGCCACGGCGGAATCGCTGAACCGTCCTCTACGCGGACGTTAGTCTTGGCGCGAAGACGAGGAGTGATGTTGCCACAGCCACGTCCAAAGCAGAAGAGAGAAAATGGTGCCTGCTCTCCCCTTTTTATAGGGGGTCCCGATCTGTGCATGTGTAGATGAGCTCCAGGGGCCGGCCTTTCCTGTGATTGGTCGGCACCCCGGGGGCCCGCCCTGTGCGCGCAGTCGTTCATGGGAAATGCCATGCCCGCCCAGAAGCCACACGCGCGCCAGGAAGGCATTTCCGCTAATGGCGGCCGCCGCCTAGCACCATGTGGCTGCCGCGGCGGCCGCCAGCAGCTCAGCCTGACTCCGCTGCGCTCCGCCAGCTGTGC